>JAKVDI010000153.1:0-46090 GCA_022836835.1 Pythium insidiosum
CTAAACCCTAAACCCTAAACCCTAAACCCTAAACCCTAAACCCTAAACCCTAAACCCTAAACCCTAAACCCTAAACCCTAAACCCTAAACCCTAACCCTAAACCCTAAACCCTAAACCCTAAACCCTAAACCCTAAACCCTAAACCCTAAACCCTAAACCCTAACCCTAAACCCTAAACCCTAAACCCTAAACCCTAAACCCTAAACCCTAAACCCTAAACCCTAAACCCTAAACCCTAAACCCTAAACCCTAAACCCTAAACCCTAAACCCTAAACCCTAAACCCTAAACCCTAAACCCTCGCGAGTCCCCTCAACTACAAGGTCGTGGAATGGAAAGTGCCTTCCCACGCGCTTTTCCGAGTGATCGCTGCTTTGGAATGCGATGATTTGGACGAATTTTCGCCCTTTTCAACGCAAGTACAAGTGGTCTTCCAAGGAAAAAAAACAAGACGACCCAATGACGCTATTCTCGGAGCTAATTCCCGACTCTGAGACACTAGCTCAACACTTCCGTTTGGCAGAAGTTGACTTGGGTCTTCAGATTCTCGCACCTGGAATTTATTTCGACCTTTACAATGTCACGACGCTTACCAGATGCGAAGCCTCTCGTCTCAAGAAAACCCGCTGGTTTCTCTGGGGTCATTCGACTATTCTACGTTTGGTGAGGTCTCCACTTGGTGAATCGCTTCTCAAGTGCCGACTCCCATCGCAATTCTCTCCAGCTCTTACCGATTTGCGCGCTCACCTCTACTTCGACGTATTCCCTTCGGGGTTACAGCCTAATGTGAACAGTGCGAACCGTTTCACTCAAGGCACGTTGAATTATTTCTCCAACGAGTTTCATCTCGTGGGGATTCAAGAAACCAAGTTTACTACGCCCGATCGACTCAAACGAGTCAAGTTTCTTTGGCACAAAGCGTCTGTCTTCAATTCAAGTATGTGGTCACACGATAACCTCGCGGTTTTCGATGGCCATCAAGGTGTTGGACTGTTGATCTCCCCCGCATGCCCTATACAAGATTTACAAGATGTCACTCATCGTGTGACATCAAATAAGCAAGTCTTGCGGCGATATCTCGTTGCTGAAGGCCTGCTCAACGGTGAAAAGATTTTCGTTCACGTGGTTTACGCCCCGGTGGATTCCCAAGAACGTATCCGATTTTTTTCTGACCTCCCTCGCGACTTTGATGAAGCCGCCCACCACATTGTCATGGGCGACTTCAATACGGTTTTCTCTCCTCGTTTGGATCAAGCGATCGAAGGAAATCGCAGCAGACTTCAAGGTCTCAATGAACTACGTGAGTGGATGCTTACCCTATGTGTCTTTGACTCCTGGTGGTATTTTTTTCCCGAACGGAAAAATTTTACAAGTCCGAATCGCAGCTCGAGAATTGGCTTTGTTCTTCTCAGCGCGCAGCTCTGTCACGAAGACCTCCGATCAATCTCTCATGATTTTGAAAGGAGCGTCGGAAACACTGATCACATTGATGTGGAATTTACTCTTGGTTGTAAACGTTTCAAGTTGCCTTCGCGGGCTCCTTGGCGCTGTCCAGCATGGGTTATTGCGTTGCCGGAAGCTCAAGAACACTTACGCGCGAGTGTAAATGCTCTTGCAGACTCCATTAGTTCGATTGAAGGACGCAGATTCAATCCTAGTTGTCTTCTCGACGAAACCAAGCGACGCGATTCGATTTTTCTACGCACTCTTTTCACTGAAAAGAAAAACCAACAGACCCAGAAAATGGCGAATTTACACCTCGAGATCAATTGTCTACGCACTGCACGGCAGCTGGCGGACAGCGCAGTCGATATCGACGTCCTCGAGGCCAAGCCACACGAGTTGAAGGCACTTAAAGAATAACAGGAATTCTTTTCCTCGCGGAAAAAATTCCAATCCGATTTGGAGCAATCGGAACGGTGTTCAAGACATTTTTTACGCCCCCCACAAGTGCTCCAGAAGTCGTTCATTCTCCTTGATTCCGATGACGATTTACGCGACACAAGTCAAGCCTTCAACGAATTTTGGAGTCGTGTACATTGCTCTCCGTCGGCTGAATTCAACCATCACAGACCGTCGTGGAATGTCCACAAGTTGGTGGATATTCTCAAGTTTTCAACCAAGAAAATCTCGAAGTCCCTACGGTGTTGGCTTGATAGTCCAATTACAGCAAACGACATCTACTGGGCATTGAAAACAATGGTCCGAGATCGCGCTCCTGGTCCCGATTGTCTCCCTTTGGATTATTATCTCGTCGACATTCATCTATGGAGTCGTATTCTGGAAATTGTCTACGCTTCTCAGTTCTCTCTGGGACGTATGACCAAATTCCAACGACGTGGCCAGATCGTCCTACTGCACAAGAAAGGCGACAAGAAAAATCCCGGCAATCATCGGCCGATTACGCTGCTAAATATCGACGCGAAAATTGGTTCGGACGGGTTGTGCGTGCTGTTTCTGACTGTCTCGGACGTCTTCTGACGGTTTGCTACCTTTTGCTACCTTTTGCTACCATTTGCTACCTGTTGCTACCATTTGCTACCTTTTGCTACCATTTGCTACCATTTGCTACCATTTGCTACCTTTTGTTCCCTTCTGCGACTGTGTCTGATGCATGCGTTGGTACGTGTCGACGATGCGTGTGGTGTTGGTGGCAGGTTGTGACGTGTATGCGGAGTGTGTTGGTGTACTTTTCTGTGGTCGGACGGGTTGTGCGTGCTGTTTCTGACTGTCTCGGACGTCTTCTGACGGTTTGCTACCTTTTGCTACCTTTTGCTACCATTTGCTACCTGTTGCTACCATTTGCTACCTTTTGCTACCTTTTGCTACCATTTGCTACCATTTGCTACCTTTTGCTACCTTCTGCGACTGTGTCTGATGCATGCGTTGGTACGTGTCGACGATGCGTGTGGTGTTGGTGGCAGGTTGTGACGTGTATGCGGAGCGTGTTGGTGTACTTTCCTGTGGTCGGACGGGTTGTGCGTGCTGTTTCTGACTGTCTCGGACGTCTTCTGACGGTTTGCTACCTTTTGCTACCATTTGCTACCTGTTACTACCATTTGCTACCTTTTGCTACCTTTTGCTACCATTTGCTACCATTTGCTACCATTTGCTACCTTTTGTTCCCTTCTGCGACTGTGTCTGATGCATGCGTTGGTACGTGTCGACGATGCGTGTGGTGTTGGTGGCAGGTTGTGACGTGTATGCGGAGTGTGTTGGTGTACTTTTCTGTGGTCGGACGGGTTGTGCGTGCTGTTTCTGACTGTCTCGGACGTCTTCTGACGGTTTGCTACCTTTTGCTACCATTTGCTACCTGTTACTACCATTTGCTACCTTTTGCTACCTTTTGCTACCATTTGCTACCATTTGCTACCATTTGCTACCTTTTGTTCCCTTCTGCGACTGTGTCTGATGCATGCGTTGGTACGTGTCGACGATGCGTGTGGTGTTGGTGGCAGGTTGTGACGTGTATGCGGAGCGTGTTGGTGTACTTTTCTGTGGTCGGACGGGTTGTGCGTGCTGTTTCTGACTGTCTCGGACGTCTTCTGACGGTTTGCTACCATTTGCTACCATTTGCTACCTTTTGCTACCATTTGCTACCTTTTGCTACCATTTGCTACCTTTTGCTACCTTCTGCGACTGTGTCTGATGCATGCGTTGGTACGTGTCGACGATGCGTGTGGTGTTGGTGGCAGGTTGTGACGTGTATGCGGAGTGTGTTGGTGTACTTTCCTGTGGTCGGACGGGTTGTGCGTGCTGTTTCTGACTGTCTCGGACGTCTTCCGACGGTTTGCTACCATTTGCTACTTTTTGCTACCTGTTGCTACCTTTTGCTACCATTTGCTACCTTTTGCTACCATTTGCTACCTTTTGCTACCTTCTGCGACTGTGTCTGATGCATGCGTTGGTACGTGTCGACGATGCGTGTGGTGTTGGTGGCAGGTTGTGACGTGTATGCGGAGTGTGTTGGTGTACTTTCCTGTGGTCGGACGGGTTGTGCGTGCTGTTTCTGACTGTCTCGGACGTCTTCTGACGGTTTGCTACCATTTGCTACCTTTTGCTACCTGTTACTACCATTTGCTACCTTTTGCTACCTTTTGCTACCATTTGCTACCTTTTGCTATCATTTGCTACCTTTTGCTACCTTTTGCTACCATTTGCTACCTTTTGCTACCTTCTGCGACTGTGTCTGATGCATGCGTTGGTACGTGTCGAGGATGCGTGTGGTGTTGGTGGCAGGTTGTGACGTGTATGCGGAGTGTGTTGGTGTACTTTCCTGTGGTCGGACGGGTTGTGCGTGCTGTTTCTGACTGTCTCGGACGTCTTCTGACGGTTTGCTACCTTTTGCTACCTTTTGCTACCATTTGCTACCTTTTGCTACCATTTGCTCCCTTTTGCTACCTTTTGCTACCATTTGCTACCATTTGCCACCTTTTGCTACCTTCTGCGACTGTGTCTGATGCATGCGTTGGTACGTGTCGACGATGCGTGTGGTGTTGGTGGCAGGTTGTGACGTGTATGCGGAGCGTGTTGGTGTACTTTCCTGTGGTCGGACGGGTTGTGCGTGCTGTTTCCGACTGTCTCGGACGTCTTCCGACGGTTTCCTACCATTTGCTACCTTTTGTTCCCTTCTGCGACTGTGTCTGATGCATGCGTTGGTACGTGTCGACGATGCGTGTGGTGTTGGTGGCAGGTTGTGACGTGTATGCGGAGTGTGTTGGTGTACTTTCCTGTGGTCGGACGGGTTGTGCGTGCTGTTTCCGACTGTCTCGGACGTCTTCCGACGGTTTGCTACCATTTGCTACCTTTTGCTACCTTCTGCGACTGTGTCTGATGCATGCGTTGGTACGTGTCGAGGATGCGTGTGGTGTTGGTGGCAGGTTGTGACGTGTCTGCGGAGCGTATTGGTGTACTTTCCTGTGGTCGGACGGGTTGTGCGTGCTGTTTCCGACTGTCTCGGACGTCTTCCGACGGTTTGCTACCATTTGCTACCATTTGCTACCTTCTGCGACTGTGTCTGATGCATGCGTTGGTACGTGTCGAGGATGCGTGTGGTGTTGGTGGCAGGTTGTGACGTGTCTGCGGAGCGTATTGGTGTACTTTCCTGTGGTCGGACGGGTTGTGCGTGCTGTTTCTGACTGTCTCGGACGTCTTCTGACGGTTTGCTACCTTTTGCTACCTTTTGCTACCATTTGCTACCTGTTGCTACCATTTGCTACCTTTTGCTACCATTTGCTACCATTTGCTACCATTTGCTACCTTTTGTTCCCTTCTGCGACTGTGTCTGATGCATGCGTTGGTACGTGTCGACGATGCGTGTGGTGTTGGTGGCAGGTTGTGACGTGTATGCGGAGTGTGTTGGTGTACTTTTCTGTGGTCGGACGGGTTGTGCGTGCTGTTTCTGACTGTCTCGGACGTCTTCTGACGGTTTGCTACCTTTTGCTACCTTTTGCTACCATTTGCTACCTGTTGCTACCATTTGCTACCTTTTGCTACCATTTGCTACCATTTGCTACCATTTGCTACCTTTTGTTCCCTTCTGCGACTGTGTCTGATGCATGCGTTGGTACGTGTCGACGATGCGTGTGGTGTTGGTGGCAGGTTGTGACGTGTATGCGGAGTGTGTTGGTGTACTTTTCTGTGGTCGGACGGGTTGTGCGTGCTGTTTCTGACTGTCTCGGACGTCTTCTGACGGTTTGCTACCTTTTGCTACCTTTTGCTACCATTTGCTACCTGTTGCTACCATTTGCTACCTTTTGCTACCTTTTGCTACCATTTGCTACCATTTGCTACCTTTTGCTACCTTCTGCGACTGTGTCTGATGCATGCGTTGGTACGTGTCGACGATGCGTGTGGTGTTGGTGGCAGGTTGTGACGTGTATGCGGAGCGTGTTGGTGTACTTTCCTGTGGTCGGACGGGTTGTGCGTGCTGTTTCTGACTGTCTCGGACGTCTTCCGACGGTTTGCTACCATTTGCTACCATTTGCTACCTGTTACTACCATTTGCTACCTTTTGCTACCTTTTGCTACCATTTGCTACCATTTGCTACCATTTGCTACCTTTTGTTCCCTTCTGCGACTGTGTCTGATGCATGCGTTGGTACGTGTCGACGATGCGTGTGGTGTTGGTGGCAGGTTGTGACGTGTATGCGGAGCGTGTTGGTGTACTTTCCTGTGGTCGGACGGGTTGTGCGTGCTGTTTCTGACTGTCTCGGACGTCTTACGACAGTTTGCTACCTTTTGCTACCTTTTGCTACCTTTTGCTACCTTTTGCTACCATTTGCTACCTTTTGCTACCTTTTGCTACCATTTGCTACCATTTGCTACCTTTTGCTACCTTCTGCGACTGTGTCTGATGCATGCGTTGGTACGTGTCGACGATGCGTGTGGTATTGGTGGCAGGTTGTGACGTGTATGCGGAGCGTATTGGTGTACTTTCCTGTGGTCGGACGGGTTGTGCGTGCTGTTTCTGCCTGTCTCGGACGTCTTCTGACGGTTTGCTACCTTTTGCTACCTTTTGCTACCTGTTACTACCATTTGCTACCTTTTGCTACCTTTTGCTACCTTTTGCTACCTTTTGCTATCATTTGCTACCTTTTGCTACCTTTTGCTACCATTTGCTACCTTTTGCTACCTTCTGCGACTGTGTCTGATGCATGCGTTGGTACGTGTCGACGATGCGTGTGGTGTTGGTGGCAGGTTGTGACGTGTATGCGGAGCGTGTTGGTGTACTTTCCTGTGGTCGGACGGGTTGTGCGTGCTGTTTCTGACTGTCTCGGACGTCTTACGACAGTTTGCTACCTTTTGCTACCTTTTGCTACCTTTTGCTACCTTTTGCTACCTTTTGCTACCTTTTGCGACGCTGGCGTAGGTGCGTGCCGATGATGTGTGGTGCTGTATTTGGCGCGTTGCGACGTGTATGTAGAGCGTGTTGGCGTCCTTTCCTGGTCTGGCAAGGGTTCGGACGCGTCCTTCCGACGTGATCGGACGTCTTACGACAGTTTGCTACCTTTTGCTACCTTTTGCTACCTTTTGCTACCTTTTGCTACCTTTTGCTACCTTTTGCTACCTTTTGCTACCTTTTGCGACGCTGGCGTAGGTGCGTGCCGATGATGTGTGGTGCTGTATTTGGCGCGTTGCGACGTGTATGTAGAGCGTGTTGGCGTCCTTTCCTGGTCTGGCAAGGGTTCGGACGCGTCCTTCCGACGAGATCGGACGTCTTACGACAGTTTGCTACCTTTTGCTACCTTTTGCTACCTTTTGCTACCTTTTGCTACCTTTTGCTACCTTTTGCTACCTTTTGCTACCTTTTGCGACGCTGGCGTAGGTGCGTGCCGATGATGTGTGGTGCTGTATTTGGCGCGTTGCGACGTGTATGTAGAGCGTGTTGGCGTCCTTTCCTGGTCTGGCAAGGGTTCGGACGCGTCCTTCCGACGTGATCGGACGTCTTACGACAGTTTGCTACCTTTTGCTACCTTTTGCTACCTTTTGCTACCTTTTGCGACGCTGGCGTAGGTGCGTGCCGATGATGTGTGGTGCTGTATTTGGCGCGTTGCGACGTGTATGTAGAGCGTGTTGGCGTCCTTTCCTGGTCTGGCAAGGGTTCGGACGCGTCCTTCCGACGTGATCGGACGTCTTACGACAGTTTGCTACCTTTTGCTACCTTTTGCTACCTTTTGCTACCTTTTGCTACCTTTTGCTACCTTTTGCTACCTTTTGCGACGCTGGCGTAGGTGCGTGCCGATGATGTGTGGTGCTGTATTTGGCGCGTTGCGACGTGTATGTAAAGCGTGTTGGCGTCCTTTCCTGGTCTGGCAAGGGTTCGGACGCGTCCTTCCGACGTGATCGGACGTCTTACGACAGTTTGCTACCTTTTGCTACCTTTTGCTACCTTTTGCTACCTTTTGCGACGCTGGCGTAGGTGCGTGCCGATGATGTGTGGTGCTGTATTTGGCGCGTTGCGACGTGTATGTAGAGCGTGTTGGCGTCCTTTCCTGGTCTGGCAAGGGTTCGGACGCGTCCTTCCGACGTGATCGGACGTCTTACGACAGTTTGCTACCTTTTGCTACCTTTTGCTACCTTTTGCTACCTTTTGCTACCTTTTGCTACCTTTTGCTACCTTTTGCGACGCTGGCGTAGGTGCGTGCCGATGATGTGTGGTGCTGTATTTGGCGCGTTGCGACGTGTATGTAGAGCGTGTTGGCGTCCTTTCCTGGTCTGGCAAGGGTTCGGACGCGTCCTTCCGACGTGATCGGACGTCTTACGACAGTTTGCTACCTTTTGCTACCTTTTGCTACCATTTGCTACCTTTTGCTACCTTTTGCTACCTTTTGCTACCTTTTGCGACGCTGGCGTAGGTGCGTGCCGATGATGTGTGGTGCTGTATTTGGCGCGTTGCGACGTGTATGTAGAGCGTGTTGGCGTCCTTTCCTGGTCTGGCAAGGGTTCGGACGCGTCCTTCCGACGTGATCGGACGTCTTACGACAGTTTGCTACCTTTTGCTACCTTTTGCTACCATTTGCTACCTTTTGCTACCTTTTGCTACCTTTTGCTACCTTTTGCTACCTTTTGCGACGCTGGCGTAGGTGCGTGCCGATGATGTGTGGTGCTGTATTTGGCGCGTTGCGACGTGTATGTAGAGCGTGTTGGCGTCCTTTCCTGGTCTGGCAAGGGTTCGGACGCGTCCTTCCGACGTGATCGGACGTCTTACGACAGTTTGCTACCTTTTGCTACCTTTTGCTACCTTTTGCTACCATTTGCTACCTTTTGCTACCTTTTGCTACCTTTTGCTACCTTTTGCTACCTTTTGCTACCTTTTGCTACCTTTTGCGACGCTGGCGTAGGTGCGTGCCGATGATGTGTGGTGCTGTATTTGGCGCGTTGCGACGTGTATGTAGAGCGTGTTGGCGTCCTTTCCTGGTCTGGCAAGGGTTCGGACGCGTCCTTCCGACGTGATCGGACGTCTTACGACAGTTTGCTACCTTTTGCTACCTTTTGCTACCTTTTGCTACCTTTTGCGACGCTGGCGTAGGTGCGTGCCGATGATGTGTGGTGCTGTATTTGGCGCGTTGCGACGTGTATGTAGAGCGTGTTGGCGTCCTTTCCTGGTCTGGCAAGGGTTCGGACGCGTCCTTCCGACGTGATCGGACGTCTTACGACAGTTTGCTACCTTTTGCTACCTTTTGCTACCTTTTGCTACCTTTTGCTACCTTTTGCGACGCTGGCGTAGGTGCGTGCCGATGATGTGTGGTGCTGTATTTGGCGCGTTGCGACGTGTATGTAGAGCGTGTTGGCGTCCTTTCCTGGTCTGGCAAGGGTTCGGACGCGTCCTTCCGACGTGATCGGACGTCTTACGACAGTTTGCTACCTTTTGCTACCTTTTGCTACCATTTGCTACCTTTTGCTATCATTTGCTACCTTTTGCTACCATTTGCTACCTTTTGCTATCATTTGCTACCTTTTGCTACCTTTTGCTACCATTTGCTACCTTTTGCTACCTTCTGCGACTGTGTCTGATGCATGCGTTGGTACGTGTCGACGATGCGTGTGGTGTTGGTGGCAGGTTGTGACGTGTATGCGGAGCGTGTTGGTGTACTTTCCTGTGGTCGGACGGGTTGTGCGTGCTGTTTCTGACTGTCTCGGACGTCTTACGACAGTTTGCTACCTTTTGCTACCTTTTGCTACCTTTTGCTACCTTTTGCTACCTTCTGCGACTGTGTCTGATGCATGCGTTGGTGCGTGCCGATGATGTGTGGTGCTGTATTTGGCGCGTTGCGACGTGTATGTAGAGCGTGTTGGCGTCCTTTCCTGGTCTGGCAAGGGTTCGGACGCGTCCTTCCGACGTGATCGGACGTCTTACGACAGTTTGCTACCTTTTGCTACCTTTTGCTACCTTTTGCTACCTTTTGCTACCTTTTGCTACCTTTTGCTACCTTTTGCGACGCTGGCGTAGGTGCGTGCCGATGATGTGTGGTGCTGTATTTGGCGCGTTGCGACGTGTATGTAGAGCGTGTTGGCGTCCTTTCCTGGTCTGGCAAGGGTTCGGACGCGTCCTTCCGACGTGATCGGACGTCTTACGACAGTTTGCTACCTTTTGCTACCTTTTGCTACCTTTTGCTACCTTTTGCTACCTTTTCTACCTTTTGCTACCTTTTGCGACGCTGGCGTAGGTGCGTGCCGATGATGTGTGGTGCTGTATTTGGCGCGTTGCGACGTGTATGTAGAGCGTGTTGGCGTCCTTTCCTGGTCTGGCAAGGGTTCGGACGCGTCCTTCCGACGAGATCGGACATCTTACGACAGTTTGCTACCTTTTGCTACCTTTTGCTACCTTTTGCTACCATTTGCTACCTTTTGCTACCTTTTGCTACCTTTTGCTACCTTTTGCTACCTTTTGCTACCTTTTGCTACCTTTTGCTACCTTTTGCGACGCTGGCGTAGGTGCGTGCCGATGATGTGTGGTGCTGTATTTGGCGCGTTGCGACGTGTATGTAGAGCGTGTTGGCGTCCTTTCCTGGTCTGGCAAGGGTTCGGACGCGTCCTTCCGACGAGATCGGACATCTTACGACAGTTTGCTACCTTTTGCTACCTTTTGCTACCTTTTGCTACCTTTTGCTACCTTTTGCTACCTTTTGCTACCTTTTGCGACGCTGGCGTAGGTGCGTGCCGATGATGTGTGGTGCTGTATTTGGCGCGTTGCGACGTGTATGTAGAGCGTGTTGGCGTCCTTTCCTGGTCTGGCAAGGGTTCGGACGCGTCCTTCCGACGTGATCGGACGTCTTACGACAGTTTGCTACCTTTTGCTACCTTTTGCTACCTTTTGCTACCTTTTGCTACCTTTTGCTACCTTGCTACCTTTTGCTACCTTTTGCGACGCTGGCTTTGCTACCTTTTGCTACCTTTTGCGACGCTACCTTTTGCTACCTTTTGCTACCTTTTGCGACGCTGGCGTAGGTGCGTGCCGATGATGTGTGGTGCTGTATTTGGCGCGTTGCGACGTGTATGTAGAGCGTGTTGGCGTCCTTTCCTGGTCTGGCAAGGGTTCGGACGCGTCCTTCCGACGAGATCGGACATCTTACGACAGTTTGCTACCTTTTGCTACCTTTTGCTACCTTTTGCTACCTTTTGCTACCTTTTGCTACTTTTGCTACTTTTGCTACCTTTTGCGACGCTGGCGTAGGTGCGTGCCGATGATGTGTGGTGCTGTATTTGGCGCGTTGCGACGTGTATGTAGAGCGTGTTGGCGTCCTTTCCTGGTCTGGCAAGGGTTCGGACGCGTCCTTCCGACGAGATCGGACATCTTACGACAGTTTGCTACCTTTTGCTACCTTTTGCTACTTTTGCTACCATTTGCTACCTTTGCTACCTTTTGCTACCTTTTGCTACCTTTTGCTACCTTTTGCTACCTTTTGCTACCTTTTGCGACGCTGGCGTAGGTGCGTGCCGATGATGTGTGGTGCTGTATTTGGCGCGTTGCGACGTGTATGTAGAGCGTGTTGGCGTCCTTTCCTGGTCTGGCAAGGGTTCGGACGCGTCCTTCCGACGTGATCGGACGTCTTACGACAGTTTGCTACCTTTTGCTACCTTTTGCTACCTTTTGCTACCTTTTGCGACGCTGGCGTAGGTGCGTGCCGATGATGTGTGGTGCTGTATTTGGCGCGTTGCGACGTGTATGTAGAGCGTGTTGGCGTCCTTTCCTGGTCTGGCAAGGGTTCGGACGCGTCCTTCCGACGTGATCGGACGTCTTACGACAGTTTGCTACCTTTTGCTACCTTTTGCTACCTTTTGCTACCTTTTGCTACCTTTTGCTACCTTTTGCGACGCTGGCGTAGGTGCGTGCCGATGATGTGTGGTGCTGTATTTGGCGCGTTGCGACGTGTATGTAGAGCGTGTTGGCGTCCTTTCCTGGTCTGGCAAGGGTTCGGACGCGTCCTTCCGACGTGATCGGACGTCTTACGACAGTTTGCTACCTTTTGCTACCTTTTGCTACCTTTTGCTACCTTTTGCTACCTTTTGCTACCTTTTGCGACGCTGGCGTAGGTGCGTGCCGATGATGTGTGGTGCTGTATTTGGCGCGTTGCGACGTGTATGTAGAGCGTGTTGGCGTCCTTTCCTGGTCTGGCAAGGGTTCGGACGCGTCCTTCCGACGAGATCGGACATCTTACGACAGTTTGCTACCTTTTGCTACCTTTTGCTACCTTTTGCTACCTTTTGCTACCTTTTGCTACCTTTTGCTACCTTTTGCTACCTTTTGCGACGCTGGCGTAGGTGCGTGCCGATGATGTGTGGTGCTGTATTTGGCGCGTTGCGACGTGTATGTAGAGCGTGTTGGCGTCCTTTCCTGGTCTGGCAAGGGTTCGGACGCGTCCTTCCGACGAGATCGGACATCTTACGACAGTTTGCTACCTTTTGCTACCTTTTGCTACCTTTTGCTACCATTTGCTACCTTTTGCTACCTTTTGCTACCTTTTGCTACCTTTTGCTACCTTTTGCTACCTTTTGCTACCTTTTGCGACGCTGGCGTAGGTGCGTGCCGATGATGTGTGGTGCTGTATTTGGCGCGTTGCGACGTGTATGTAGAGCGTGTTGGCGTCCTTTCCTGGTCTGGCAAGGGTTCGGACGCGTCCTTCCGACGTGATCGGACGTCTTACGACAGTTTGCTACCTTTTGCTACCTTTTGCTACCTTTTGCTACCTTTTGCGACGCTGGCGTAGGTGCGTGCCGATGATGTGGTGCTGTATTTGGCGCGTTGCGACGTGTATGTAGAGCGTGTTGGCGTCTTTCCTGGTCTGGCAAGGGTTCGGACGCGTCCTTCCGACGTGATCGGACGTCTTACGACAGTTTGCTACCTTTTGCTACCTTTTGCTACCTTTTGCTACCTTTTGCTACCTTTTGCTACCTTTTGCGACGCTGGCGTAGGTGCGTGCCGATGATGTGTGGTGCTGTATTTGGCGCGTTGCGACGTGTATGTAGAGCGTGTTGGCGTCCTTTCCTGGTCTGGCAAGGGTTCGGACGCGTCCTTCCGACGTGATCGGACGTCTTACGACAGTTTGCTACCTTTTGCTACCTTTTGCTACCATTTGCTACCTTTTGCTATCATTTGCTACCTTTTGCTACCATTTGCTACCTTTTGGTATCATTTGCTACCTTTTGCTACCTTTTGCTACCATTTGCTACCTTTTGCTACCTTCTGCGACTGTGTCTGATGCATGCGTTGGTACGTGTCGACGATGCGTGTGGTGTTGGTGGCAGGTTGTGACGTGTATGCGGAGCGTGTTGGTGTACTTTCCTGTGGTCGGACGGGTTGTGCGTGCTGTTTCTGACTGTCTCGGACGTCTTACGACAGTTTGCTACCTTTTGCTACCTTTTGCTACCTTTTGCTACCTTTTGCTACCTTTTGCTACCTTTTGCGACGCTGGCGTAGGTGCGTGCCGATGATGTGTGGTGCTGTATTTGGCGCGTTGCGACGTGTATGTAGAGCGTGTTGGCGTCCTTTCCTGGTCTGGCAAGGGTTCGGACGCGTCCTTCCGACGTGATCGGACGTCTTACGACAGTTTGCTACCTTTTGCTACCTTTTGCTACCATTTGCTACCTTTTGCTACCTTTTGCTACCTTTTGCTACCTTTTGCGACGCTGGCGTAGGTGCGTGCCGATGATGTGTGGTGCTGTATTTGGCGCGTTGCGACGTGTATGTAGAGCGTGTTGGCGTCCTTTCCTGGTCTGGCAAGGGTTCGGACGCGTCCTTCCGACGTGATCGGACGTCTTACGACAGTTTGCTACCTTTTGCTACCTTTTGCTACCTTTTGCTACCTTTTGCTACCTTTTGCTACCTTTTGCTACCTTTTGCGACGCTGGCGTAGGTGCGTGCCGATGATGTGTGGTGCTGTATTTGGCGCGTTGCGACGTGTATGTAGAGCGTGTTGGCGTCCTTTCCTGGTCTGGCAAGGGTTCGGACGCGTCCTTCCGACGAGATCGGACGTCTTACGACAGTTTGCTACCTTTTGCTACCTTTTGCTACCTTTTGCTACCATTTGCTACCTTTTGCTACCTTTTGCTACCTTTTGCTACCTTTTGCTACCTTTTGCTACCTTTTGCTACCTTTTGCTACCTTTTGCGACGCTGGCGTAGGTGCGTGCCGATGATGTGTGGTGCTGTATTTGGCGCGTTGCGACGTGTATGTAGAGCGTGTTGGCGTCCTTTCCTGGTCTGGCAAGGGTTCGGACGCGTCCTTCCGACGAGATCGGACATCTTACGACAGTTTGCTACCTTTTGCTACCTTTTGCTACCTTTTGCTACCTTTTGCTACCTTTTGCTACCTTTTGCTACCTTTTGCGACGCTGGCGTAGGTGCGTGCCGATGATGTGTGGTGCTGTATTTGGCGCGTTGCGACGTGTATGTAGAGCGTGTTGGCGTCCTTTCCTGGTCTGGCAAGGGTTCGGACGCGTCCTTCCGACGTGATCGGACGTCTTACGACAGTTTGCTACCTTTTGCTACCTTTTGCTACCATTTGCTACCTTTTGCTACCTTTTGCTACCTTTTGCTACCTTTTGCGACGCTGGCGTAGGTGCGTGCCGATGATGTGTGGTGCTGTATTTGGCGCGTTGCGACGTGTATGTAGAGCGTGTTGGCGTCCTTTCCTGGTCTGGCAAGGGTTCGGACGCGTCCTTCCGACGTGATCGGACGTCTTACGACAGTTTGCTACCTTTTGCTACCTTTTGCTACCTTTTGCTACCTTTTGCTACCTTTTGCTACCTTTTGCTACCTTTTGCGACGCTGGCGTAGGTGCGTGCCGATGATGTGTGGTGCTGTATTTGGCGCGTTGCGACGTGTATGTAGAGCGTGTTGGCGTCCTTTCCTGGTCTGGCAAGGGTTCGGACGCGTCCTTCCGACGTGATCGGACGTCTTACGACAGTTTGCTACCTTTTGCTACCTTTTGCTACCTTTTGCTACCTTTTGCTACCTTTTGCTACCTTTTGCTACCTTTTGCGACGCTGGCGTAGGTGCGTGCCGATGATGTGTGGTGCTGTATTTGGCGCGTTGCGACGTGTATGTAGAGCGTGTTGGCGTCCTTTCCTGGTCTGGCAAGGGTTCGGACGCGTCCTTCCGACGTGATCGGACGTCTTACGACAGTTTGCTACCTTTTGCTACCTTTTGCTACCTTTTGCTACCTTTTGCTACCTTTTGCTACCTTTTGCTACCTTTTGCGACGCTGGCGTAGGTGCGTGCCGATGATGTGTGGTGCTGTATTTGGCGCGTTGCGACGTGTATGTAGAGCGTGTTGGCGTCCTTTCCTGGTCTGGCAAGGGTTCGGACGCGTCCTTCCGACGTGATCGGACGTCTTACGACAGTTTGCTACCTTTTGCTACCTTTTGCTACCTTTTGCTATCATTTGCTACCTTTTGCTACCATTTGCTACCTTTTGCTACCATTTGCTACCTGTTGCTACCATTTGCTACCTTTTGCTACCATTTGCTATTTTTTGCTACCATTTGCTACCATTTGCTACCTTCTGCGACTGTGTCTGATGCATGCGTTGGTACGTGTCGACGATGCGTGTGGTGTTGGTGGCAGGTTGTGACGTGTATGCGGAGCGTGTTGGTGTACTTTCCTGTGGTCGGACGGGTTGTGCGTGCTGTTTCTCTCTGTAACGCTCGAACTTTACAGTGCGAGCGTTGTTTGCCATCAGCGCGTTCGTGGGGGACAAACTCCGTTCTTTCCCAACTAAGCTCCAGTCAAGAACGC
This sequence comes from Pythium insidiosum, assembly GCA_022836835.1. Classification (NCBI taxonomy): domain Eukaryota; phylum Oomycota; class Peronosporomycetes; order Pythiales; family Pythiaceae; genus Pythium; species Pythium insidiosum. Next base: position 15,739 of record JAKVDI010000153.1, read on the forward strand.
CAACGACGCTCAACTGGCGTGCTACGGTCCGGAGGGCTTCGTGTCGATGGTGCGCTTGCTGGACCAGCGTCCGTGGGACGTCATGTGGCGTGGCCGTGTACGGCATCTCTTCCTCTTCGACCCGAATCGACTCAGCGCGGAGCAGGTGAGCTGGATTCACGCGGTACTCCGGTTCATGTACAGGTACAGGCGGCAGTACTGGATGCGCCAGCATTGGTTCCCGTTGTCGCGTCAGCAGAACGCACCGCGGCTGATCGTGTCAGCCTACAAGACGCGCGAGGCTGCCGACCGCGAGTTGACGACAGCGTTCGCGACGCTCGTCGAGTCGGCTCCTGCAGGCGTCAGTACAGCCCTCTTCTGGTCAGAGCCGGCGTTCTGGTGGGTCTCGGCTCGGCAGTGTCCGTGGCCTCTCGTGGATGTCGCGACGATGTCGCTCGGGGACCAGCTTCGCCGCCTTGATGATCAAGAGCCTGTGCGCGCGGGCTGGGCGCCGGCTCAAGGCCGCTTCGTCGAGAGCCTCGTTCGCGAACAACTTGACATCCTGGATGCCAATGGGGGACAGTGCTGGGAGCTACCTCCCCCATGGAACGATCCCGATCACACGCCAGACGTCTAACAGCACGGTCGCACGTCAAGATTCTTGGCCCGTAGCTGTTTCGGATCCGTAATTCATGTAGCTTCCCTTGCGCTTCTTGTTCCTCTTCGTTTCCTTGTGCTGACTTCCACACCATAGGCGACTCGTGTGTCCGTCTGCACTCTTCTTCTGACGATCGCCCCTAGTAGAGTCGCAATACGTAGTGCCGGTCAGCTAGTGGGGCCACTAGCGCCGGCATCGTCAGCGTGCTTGTGTGGCTCGCACACTGACCTTCTTGGTTCTCCCTGTAGAGCCACGATACTTGATTGTCGGTCTGCTAGCGGGAGTGCTAGCACCGATGACCACCGGCTTGGTCATCCGTGTTCGCCGGATTCGTCGCTCGCCTGCATGGCAGCGAATCGACTCTTGGCCTTGGCGGCGGGTTGGTGTCGGCGATGATCGGGCGAGCTTGTTCAGGTCGCGGTGCTGTTGAAGTCCTTCATCTTCGTTGGCATGTACGTCTTCTCCAATGAGTGCTTTCGACGCAAGGTAGTCTGCTGGTGCGTTAAACTCACGCTTGACGTGCGCTAACTCCAGCGAGTCAAAGCTACTCTTCAGAGTCATGAACCGATTCAGGAGGAGTTGCAACCGAGCCTCATTGCAGCCGATCGTACCTTGGCACTGCTGCACAGCGATGCGCGAGTCGCCAACCACCACGACGTCACGAATACCTAGCTCGCGGGCACGCGCTAACCCGCGGAGCATGCCTTCGTACTCGGCTTCGTTGACAGTGACGTTTGTCAAGCTGAAGCCGGTAGCTTCTAGCGGTATCCACCCTGGTAAGCGCCACAGAATGTAGCTCGCGCTTCCTCGCCTTGTCTTCAACTTCGCTGCTCCATCAAACGTAATGACGTGACCCGAGTACTCCGCGGTGAGCATCTCAACGCTGACTGCTGGGCGACTGGCTCGCGTACGCTTCTCGGGCTCAACCTTGTCGGCGATCTGGTCCAGCAGTTCGCGCGGCGTGATGCTGTCGGCAAACAGCCTAGCGAGCGAGTCTTCGTCCTTGCTAACGCGCTCAATATCCAGCGTCCAAGGAGATAGCAACGTCGCCCATTGCAAGCACCTCCCTGTGACCGACTTCGAGTTCATCAGCCACTTGAGGACAGAGTACCGCGTGTACACCTTGATCGGCTTGCCAGCGACTATCGTGTAGAAGTTCGCTAGTACGCGGAGCAACGCTAGCACTTCTTTCTCTGCCACGTGGTATCTGAGTTCAGCGTCGTGCAACGTACGTCCCGAGAAGCGGATTGGGTGTAGCAAGCCGGCGTGCTCCTGGGCTAACACAGCGCTGACGGCCCAATTGCTAGCATGCAGGATGACAACGAAAGGCTTCTCGCGATCTGGATGCCGAAGGAGCGGGGCAGCTAGCAGCTTGTCACGAAGGAGCTCGAATGCTAACTTCGCCTTCTCCAAGTCCTGTCCCAGTCGTAGCTGTTCGTCGGTAAGCCCGTACAGGACGCTGGCGATGTTCGCATAATCTTCAATAAACTTGCTGTAGTAATTCAAGCTGCCCAAGAAGGACTGCATCCCTTTCAGAGATGACGGGAATGCTAGCTCCTTCAGGCTCTTCACGTTCTTCGGTATCGCTCTGATGCCTTCACGATTGATCTCATGCGAGAGATAATCAATTGACCGTTTGCCAAATGCGCTCTTTGTCAGGTTCACCGAGATTCTCCAGTACCTCAGCCGATAGAGTAAGTTGTCCAGCGTTTGACACATCTCACTCCAGGTTGCTGACTTGCACGCGATGTCGTCGATGTAGGAGCTTCTACCCAACACCGGGCCCATGCTGCCAGGCGCAGGGATGCCGAGTTGGAAGACTGTCTTCGCTTCTGTGTCGTGGTTGTTGGCTGCGCCTGCTGACTCCGCACAGCGTTCGCTGACTTCGATACCCAGCGCGCTGAGAACTTCGGGCTCGACCTCGGCTTCCAGGGCTGGCGGGAGCCGTACGAATCCCCAGAGGCAGTTGTCGAGCACTTGCTGGTAGACCAAAGGTGCGTTCTTGAGGCCAAAAGGCATTCGTACCCACTGAAAATGGCCTAGCGGGCAGACGAATGCGCTAATATGCTGGGCTCGTTTTGTCATGGAGATTGCCCAGAACCCGCTAGCCATGTCAAGACTCAGGAACCACATCGCCTTGTCGAAGTTGTCCAGCATCTCATCGATCAGCGGTAGCGGATAGCTCATCAAGGTGATTAGCTGGTTGACTAGCCGATAGTCAATGCAGAGTCTGATATCTAACCCGTTCTTCTTCATCACGATCACCACTGGGCTGGCCCACTCGGAGTCAGAGTACTCGATGATGCCAGCCTCTAACAACTTCTTGATGAGCTCGTAGACTTTCTCCAGCAAGTGGACTGGGATACGACGAGCGCGCTGGGAGATCGGCTTGGTTCCTGCCGGCACTTCAATATCACAGACTACGCCCCTTGCCGGAGGCGGCACGGCGTTACCAGAGCCCAAGAAACCAGCTCGGTGTTTCTTCAGGATCTGGCGAACTTGCTCGATCTCCTCAGGTGAGTTCTCATCTAGCTCGCCGACGTCCGCCTTGCTGACATCCGCAGGTTCGTCGTTCACGACTAGGTCTGGGAGCACTGCAAGCTGACTGCGCAGCTTGTGTAGCAGCAGATGATCGGTACCTTCGTGGTAATACGAGACTGCTTCTCGTTCTTCGCTAGCCAAGTCGTCGGCCGCAATGACTGCCTTGTACGCTCTCGCCAGCCGGCCAACCGCGTCAGCCGACTGGTGCTGATCATCTGCAGTCAGGAACTTGGCGCCGATTACGAGCTTCGCTGCCGCTGGTATCTCCCCGGCGCCCGTGCTAGCTTGCTTGCTATCGCAGGTGCTTGACTCCGCTCGGGCGACGAAGCTCGTGCCTTCGACCTGGCTGACTGGCCGCGGTAGCACTCGGGTTGGCGTCGGGTAGGTGGGACGATGCACTGCAGGTGGCAGTCGGCTGGCTGACGCCTCTGCATCCCGACGAGCGGCTCACAGGAACTGTGGCGAGTGACTGCCTTCGTGCGCCAGCAACTGCCATTCTTCGTACTTGGGCGAGTCGACGCGCACCGGCCCGCCAGCTCCCAGTGGCAAGTGTCCGGCTTCTACCAGGTGAGCAACTGGCGTCCTGGACGCCACGCAGAGCAATCGCGCTGATATGTTGGTCACCTTCACTAACTTTGGCTTGCCGAGTCGCACGATCGTGGTCACCCAGTTGGGTCCACGGCAGGCCCAGATCACCCTGGTCAGCAAGGATGTCGACCGTAGATGATGGGTACGTGGCTGACTCCAGGAGGTATCGTCAGTCCGTCGGTGAGCTAACTCAATGCGTTTCGGTAGCTTGGGGCGACTTCCGCTGCAAGCGGGATCCGCCTCGTCGGGCACGCACAGCGCCTTCGTAGGCTCCAATGCGGACGCCAGCGGCAATCATGAAGTCCATGCCTAGCAGGCATTGACTCCGTCCGATGTTTCCACACCAGATCTCCAGGTAATAGACGACGCTGCGCCCAGCGTGATCTTGACGTGTTTTGGCGTGACATACGTGGTGACGTTCCCTATGCCCTTGATACGCAGGCGCTCGTTGAACCTCAGCTTAAGCCTAGTTGCGAGCGATCGAGACTGATCATGCTCGTCGTTGTGGAGCCGGAATCCAGCAAGATCAGTGTCCGGCGATTGCACACGGCGCCGTGCACCAGCGCAATGCCAGCTTGGCCTGCGGATTGGGGTAAGACCACCACCCGCGACGCTCGCCCGGCTCCAGGCGGAACGCCGCTCGCCAGTCTCCTGGCTCTATAGGTGAGTCGTCAGCTGCCATGAATGAACGCGCTTCATCCTGAGTATGACAAACTGACTTCTCATTGTTGTTGGTTAGCGAAGCTTGACCAACATATGCAAATACATGCATTGCGGGAACTTGTTGCTCGTCGCGTACCAGGGTTCCAACTCCTGGCGAGCCTCCTAGTTTAAAAACTGGAGGACGGTCGCTGGCAACGGCGTGTTGCTAGCGTGACCTTCGGCCTTGTACCAAGCCTTCAAGCCTTCGAGTGCCTTCGCGACCTCGCATTCGCCATCCAGGCCGTGGGCACTCCCGCAGGCTGGGCATTTCTTGCGGCAGGCGTCAGCTGAGTGACCGGGAGACTTGCACAGGCTGCACGTCACTCGCGACGGGCACTCAGCGAACCAGTGGCCAGCGCCACCGCACCCAAAGCAGTTCGACTCGCGGCGCGGGCTAACGTCTTTGCGCAGACGCTGATCGGGATTAGCGCGCGAGGAGGAGCTGGCCTTCGGACTCGCTGGCGAGCGGACTCCCGAGAATCGACGCTCACCCGAGACTGCCTGGTACACCAGCTCGCCGGCCTCTTCCGACTCTTCATCCAAGTCGAAACGCACGGTCTTCTGCGGCTTCTGTTCACCTTCGTCCGTCGAACTCGCGTCGTCTTCATAGGCCCAGTAGGTGTGCGCCGGCCCGCGCGACACCGAGCGGTCTCGCTCCGACCGCGATGACGACGACGAGCGCTCGCGATAAGACGAGCGACGCTCATCGCTGACTCCGACGGCATGCTCTTCGTAAGCTCGGAGTCCGCGCTCTAGCTCATCGAGCGAGCTGAACATCCGGCCAACAAGCGCGACTCGGATCTCGGAGTCTGTCAGCGACTTGATGAAGCGGCTGACGTGGTGACGAATGTCTTCCGGCGTCGACAACGGGATGCGTGCCTTGCGAGCGGCGGCATTGAGTCGCCAGAGATGCTCACGCGGGGTCTCGCCCTTCTGCTGCTTCATCGTGAAGTAGCGTTCGGCTTCGGAATGGCGCGACACGCAGAACTCTTGCGTGAATGCTGCTGCCAGTGACGACCAGCGCCGGCGCGCTGACCCAAGCTGCTGGTACCAGGCTTCGGCTGCGCCACGAAGATACAACTCCAAGTTCTTGCAACGCTCGCTCTCCGACCACATCCCGAAGGTTGCCATATACTGGTACTCCTTCCACCAAGCTCGCCGGTCAGACAACCGGTCAGTGCCGTCGAACAAGACGAGGTAACGCTGGGGAATGAACGGTCGGTTTGCTGGTACGAAAGCTGGAGCCTGTTCTTGCCTTGTAGCGTGCGGGACAGCAAAGCAAGTCGCATCGACTCCGCGAGCTGGCTCAACGGTGGTCACCGGAGCTTGCTCGCCTGGCCAGCTAGCCTCGTGCATCGAGACGTCGTCGCACTGAGGTGCCGAAGCGGGTTGCACGTGCACGTACGCGTCTCGCGGACAATGAGCGTCGGCGTGCTGGTAGCTCAACGGCATACGGTTGCGGGGGAGCGACGTTGCTGGGCTGGTACTGACTCGTCGGGTCGGCATGCACGAAACGTGCTCCTATCGCCATACCTTGAGCCATCGATCTCGCTGGCTGGCGCGGGTGTTGGCTCGTGATGATCCCCCCGAGTCCAGGACGCCTGAAGAAGCCATCCTGCTCGAGGACTGGCACGCGTCGCACGTTTGCTTGGTCGACCGGGGATTCGGCGCTAGGCGGCGAGCTGGGAACGAGTGCGCTAAGGCCGGCTGACGAGCTTGGCCAAGATGGTGGCGACCGCATGTCATGCACACCTACAGGCTGCGCGCCGTGCAGTGTGGCCCGGTAGGTCACCCACCCCTCGACAAGCGAAGCCAGCAGATACATAGCAATGTCGGTGTCGTCTTCGACTTCCTTAGCCGTCACCTTCGCCATGTGCGGTGGCAGAGCAAGCTGCGCAAGACTTGGGACCCAGTTGATGAAGGCAAAGCCAGCTTCTTGGAGCGCCGACTGCATGACGGCGACCCGCTGCAGGTGCGTGAAGCCAGCTAGCTTCATCTTGAACAAGCGCAAGCGAGGCGGCTCGACCGGCAAGCTGTGCGACGACACTCCAAACGCCTGCAGCCAGGAGTCGGCTGCTGCGAACTTCGTCAGCACTTCAGCTGCCTGATGTTCAAGGTGTGCTGGCACGCGAGTTCTCAGTGGCATCGAGTTCGGCGGAGGGAACACTCGAGCAGGCGCGCAAGGCGTGTGCAACCACTTGTCAACGCACTCCTGTGCCAGATACTGATCGACAGCATCAGGAAGCGCAGTAGCGGGTAAGCCAGCGGGTCCAAGTGTCATCGGCTGAACGGCAATGCTTGCGCCAGCGGACGGACTCGCGCTCGGCCCTCCCGGCTTCGACACTTCTTGGTCGACTTCGCGGCCCGCTTGCCAGCCTTGATGTCACGACGCGATGGCTTGTCAGCTTCTTCAGCGACGCTTGCTGCCGGTCGACTTGGCGACCTGGCCTCACGACTCGGCGATCTTGACTTTTTCTTGCGGCTTCGACCTCGGGCCGGCCTTTTGCTCTCAGCCTCTTCGCTAGTCTTGCTAGAGACTGATTGTGCCGAATGGAAGTCTTCTTCGTTGGGCTTCGCCGTGTCGGTTGTGCTGTGACTTTTCTCTTCTTCGTCGAGGATAGTCAGTCTCTCGACGAGATGCCTTGGTTTGCTCGCTCCCGTCGGCATATCCGGCGAGCGAGCTGACGGGCCAGCGCTGGCGAGCGCGGCCCTGTCCTTCACTTCTGAGTCCATGACTCTAGTCTCGTTAGTGCGTTGTGCGTTCGGAGCAGACTCAGTCACGTGACCCTTAGAGGATCCTGGCATACGCACCAGTTGTGATAGAGTGGTGTACGTTCGCTAGCTGGTAGCAGCTAGCGGACAGGCGTCTGAACGACCAGCAGCAGCGAAGGGGTAGCGCTGCGCTAGCCAAGCACTTAAAAGAATATAAGTACGACGCGCGTAGAGCTAGTGATCTAGCTCCACGCTGGTCGATACCTCACGTTGTGTACCCTTTGAGGAGTCGGTTCTTTCAATGGGATCCTTGCTAAGGAGTTTCCCGAGTCCGCTCACTTCGTCAGGCACTAACCAACCGAAGTATGGCCGTACAGTGAAGGTGAATACAGTGGGGCTGTGACAGAGTTGGTCTCGATCAGCCAGCCAAGAGGGGTGCGAGCTATCCTCTCCTAGGATACTCGCAGGTTTCAATATGAAGTGTATTACCGATACAACTAGCTCTCCTAGCTAGAGTACGCAGTGAATACAGAATACACACTCAGATAGAGTGCTTCAGACCCTTGGCCTAGCCAGGATCCTCAGCAAACGGCAAGAATGCCAGGAACTACGTCCTCACGCTCTCACACGCACACACGCAAGCACCCACACAGGTACACACACGCACTGACTGCTCCAACACACGCAAGCACACGCACAGACTTACTTGTAGCGCGCGTGCCAACTCCGTTGAGTTAGCGGCGGCTGCGCTCTGAGGGGGAGACTTGAGGGGTACGAGGGAAAAACGAGAGTCTCTTTGTCAGGTTGGCCCGCTGGGGCGCTCCTGTTAAACCTGATGCTACTGATTGCGTCTCGCTAGCACGCTGACGTATGGACCTCTGAAAACCGATATCGAACCGGTTTGTTAGCTTCTATCTGACATGACCCAGCACGCCAGCTCCACTGGCCAGCAGGGACCAGGGGGGTTGGCTGGCCAACGCCCACAACTCATCTCTTCAACACCTGTCTCAATGCAAGCTACTCTACCACAGAACCACTTACTCGTTTGGAAGGAGATGAAGGTAGGCGACTCGCTAAGAGTGAAAGGAGTCCCTCTACCGAAGAGTATGGAAGACGACCCCTTATCCAGCGACTCGACCTCAAAGAGGGAGAGCGTCGTGGGTATTGGCGCTTCCATACGCAGAAGGAGTACCGGCAGACCGTCATCCCTGCCCACATCAACGACCGACGCGCTAGAGTCCTGCTTGACTCTGGCGCAGAGGTGTCAATACTCGACTCCGACTTTGCGCGTGAGAACGAGATCGAGATTGACACCTCCCAACACCTCAAGTGTGTTGGTGTTGGTGGGGCAGGGTTCGCGACCGACGGGAAGGCGCGCGTCAAGGTGACACTCGCTGGCGAACTCGCGTATGAGTGCGAGTTGTGGGTCGGCAAGCTTGGCCCCGGCGCCGCGAGCGTCATCCTTGGCACCGACTTCATGACGCCGGCAGGCGTCCGTCTCGACTTGGCGGAAGGCGTCGCTCTAATGCCTGACGAGATACGGGTGCGGTTTGAAGGGAGACGTCCTCTTTACAGCGATCGAGTCGAAACAGTTCGAGTGACTCGTTACACGACGCTTGAACTTGGGGAGTCGACTACAGTGCGCGTCCGGAACTCGCCAAGGAGACGCCTATGGCTCAAGCGACACTCTTCTTGGGTGACGACAGCCCTTTTCGATGAAGAGGGACGTCTCCGTAAGCTGAAGGTGACCAATCTTGGTGACCGACCCGTTGATCTCTCAGCGCAGACCGTAATCGGCATGTGGATGGCCCCATCAAGCGTGCCGCGGGCACCGGGTTTCGTATCACTCGGGTCAAGACGCTACAACGAGTGGGTCACCCTCGTGTACGAAGCTGAACCGGAGCCGGACTTGGAGGAGCGACGAGCAGCGGAAGTCGATCGCTACTATGCGTCGTTCCCCGCCGTCGAGCGTCCCGAACGCTCGACGCCAAGCGCGATTCTTAGGCGTCCCCCTACTGAGACAGGACGCCCCGACTCCGTTAGAGGGACGCCTAGAAGCTGTGCATGTCGACTCCGTCAACGACAAGCCGACGCAAGACGAAGGAAACCGGGGAGACCCACTTCGGCAGGCGACCCACTTGCCGCAAAGCCAGGCGACTCCCTTGCCGCCAGCCGAGGCGACGCCCTCCAACGTGACCGGACGGAAGGAGACGCCTTCCACCGAAGCTGCGTCGCCTCAGATGGTGATGGATGACACCTTGTTCATCCACGAAGGTGGGGGCCTGAGCGCGGAGGAGATCAAGGGTCAGATGGCTCTCATCCCTGAACTACCCCAAGGCGACGAGACAGTTAAACGAGAAGATATACAAGTCGCTCTTACCGGTGGTGTCACGGAAGAAGAGGCCGACCGCGTACGGGAGATTGTTTGGAAGAGACGTCACCTTCTGATGGGGAAGGGAAACGCGAGACCTCCTGCCGCGAAAGGGGTCGTCTGCGATATCGATGTAGGAGACGCCAAGCCGGTGGCGCAAAGGTGTCGATGCGTTCCGCCGCAGTACCTTCAGCAACTGTCGGATCTCGTAAAGGGTCTCCTTGAAGCTGGTTTTGTACGACCCTCTACGTCGTCTTGGGCGTCTCCTATCGTGATCGTGATCAAGAAGAACGGAGTCGACATTAGACTGTGCGTTGACTATCGCGTAGTCAATTCACTTACCCGTCTAATGGTTTACCCCATGCCGGTCGTCCAAGATCTCCTGGAAGATCTCGCGTCCCTGCGATGGCTCTGCTCGTTGGACATGGCGTCGGGTTTCTGGGTAGTCCGCATGACCGAGCGGGCGAAGGCGATCTCTGCTTTTGTTACACCATTCGGTCTGTATGAGTGGACGCGCATGCCATTTGGTCTAAAGAATGCGCCCCAGATTTACCAGAGACTCCTGGGCAACGCCTTATATGGGTACCTTAAGGTGAAGCCTGACCGTCTCCTAGGACAGAAGGAGACGTCTTCCAACAAGGAGACCCCACAGACTCAAGCAGACGTCCCGCTATAGGAACGCGATCCGAGCATGACAGACACCAACGCTATCATGTGGCATGCGGCTCCGACATGGGTGGCGCGTGCGCGGCGCGAACATCTCCGCTGCCGCCGCCGTCGCGTCTCGTCCATCGTGGGGATGTGTGCCAACTGTGTGACACGTCGCGGCGCCTCGCGCTGCTTGCTTGTCGAGCGCCTCCCTCCGCTCCAGCTCCTCATGTTGCCGCGGCACCGAAAAGCGATTTTGAGTGTCAAAAGCGTTCTTGGGTGACCGTAAAACGGCAGAAATCCGTTTTTGGGCTGCCGAAGTCAGGATATATAGGCTTGGTTTCCCTGTGTAGAACTACACAGTAAAACCGAGCCTATATATCCTGGCTTCAGAATCTGTGACGTGTGTGTCAGAATCTGTGACGTGTGCGACGACGCTACGACCTACACTCCACATCATGTTGCGATGCAAGCCGCGGCCATGGCGGCGACGCTGGCGCATGCACTTCGGCTGCGATTTCGACCATGAAACTTCGCACATAGTAAGTTTGTATAGCGATAACGTACATGCATGTGTTGGATGCTGACGCTGTGCGTCAGGGCGCGCACAGAGGTCACGCCAAGCGAGGAACCGGTCGTGTGGCATGCTGCACCGACTTGTCAGCCTCCTGCACAGCCAATTCGACTCGGACGCCGCCGCCACTGCGTGCTGACCATCGTGGCGACGGGTCCCAACTGTGTGTCGCGTCGCAGCGCGTGACGCGGCCTCCTTCGTGTCGCCGCGTGCGCACAGCTGCGGCCGCTCATTTTTGGCTCGGAATAACATTAGGCCAGCGAAATCGGATTTCGCCATGGACTGTGTTGACTGTTAGCATACCAAAATCAGATTTGAACGCGTCGCGTTTAAGCCACAAACGCGACACAGTCACTGACCAGCTATTTACTACGGATGAAGCTGAGTAGCCGCCAGCGGGAACGCGGAACCGTGCACTAAGCACACTGTGAATGGAGTCGTTGCAGCAGAATATGACACAACACGGTCTGTGTATTTGACTTTCGGGTTGGAATGCGCTGTCACCGACAAGCTACAAGCGAGTCCTGTAGGCACTTGGTTGATTGATGTATGGGCTTGCAACTGTGTGAGTTTCGACGCTCTTCAGTCGGTGATGTCCACGCCGACCGAGGTGATGATGGTTGGCAAGACGAGCGTTTTCGTCACTTGCAGTCTCTTCTTTCTCCCCATCGTCATCGTCGCGCTCAACGCCTTTTCAACACTGTCAGCATTGTCAGCAACATTTGATCATCGCAATGCATCACATTCCACCTGCGCTTGTACACTTACGTGCGGTGTCTTGCGTTGGTGCTCGAGGCGAGTTCCGGGCTTCTTCGAGACGTAGAGTGAGAAGATCAACGATGGTCGTTCACCGCCCTATAGTCGAGTCGATGGAGACGATCAGATTCCATGGATGCATCCTTCACTGATTCACTGATACATCAAAGACAAGGATTAGTCCACTTCCCATTGCCATTCGTTTGTTGGCAACGGACGTACCATGCTTGAGGGATCGGTCGTTATGCCCATGAGGGTAACTGCCACCCAGATGAGTTGCGTGTCGGTCACGCACAACCACTAGTTTCGTTGTGGTAAATTACGCCGCCGCCGCGAGAATAGCTGGCATTGTGCACAGAATAGCTGCTGTTTTGATAAAATCGTGCGCCTGATCTATGCAATGATTGGCATATTTGGCTAGAAATTCTTATCGACGTTTTTCAACGATAAGCTCAACGATTTTCATTGGCTGATGAGAACAAGGTTTTTCGAGGATTTTCCATAGTTAAGCGATTCTTATTTGGAGTGCGCTTATCGATGAAAAACGTCGATAAGCGCGGCGCTGGGTGAGTTAATACAGATCGTTCAGACCTATTGTTCTATATTGTCTCCGCGTCTCTCGCTATCTCGTGGGCTTTCACAGTGAGTCCGGATACGAGTGCCAGCACTCGAAAGGACATACTAAGGGTACACAACGTGAGATACTTGACCGCAGGAGCTAGCTTCCTCTATAAGCTGTGCTCCGCTAGTGTCACTAAGGCTAGCGCTACCCCTTCGCTGGCTTAGTGAGTGAGAGTAATACGCCAGATTGCATAACACTATATCACAGATGCATTCACACTGGCATACATGTTCATCAGCTCTGTCGAGAGCTCTCCTGTGATGGGGCAACCCACCACACACTTTGCGCTGAGGCGTTCTCTCTTTGAGGAACGCCGAGGAAGCTTGATGGATCGATCCCCTTGCTCAGCAAGAGGGATAATCCAGTGTGAGGACGCTTGTTGGGTAGACGGCAAAAGCAGAACTGAATTTGATAGCTTATAGTCTTTTCTATAAACCTAATAACCTCAATCTTGAACAGTCGCTTTGCGATGGATCTTGTAACGGCTCGTGCGAAGCGTCGCGCGAGAAAGATCTCAAATACCGTACTTATAGCAACCGTTCCTGTGCGGTGTGCTTTCCGGTATTTACTTTGGCGTACTTAACGCTGGGCGTTAATGTACTGCCTTGTGTGACGCACACTAAGTGTGGACTTATGTAATGTACCCCATTACATCATCCCCCACTCAAACGAGGGACACCGTCCCAATTCAAGCGCGTCCCAATTTTGGGTACTCTGCTGTAGGTAATTTGGGTACATCCCTTGTTAAGGGATAAATCCCTAACCAAGGGACCATGTCGCAAACCAACTGTGTCCCATTTAATGGGCTCTGGTTTTTGAGCGACAAGGGTTTCCCACCACAAGGGATCGTGGCCACTCACTTTTGAAGCGATGGCCACGCGTGGGCACGAAAGCGCGCATAGCGCAGCTTCGGCCCGCGGCGCACGCGGTCCAGTGACTGCGGCGCCCAGCGCTGGTGCCCGCGACAGTGCGGCACTCAGCGAAGGCGTGCGCGGGGGTGCTGCGCGAGCGCACCCTCCTGAAGAAGGCGTTCCGGCGCGCGGTAACGCCTGCGCAGCCGGTTCTGCGGACCAAGGCGCTCAAGCTCAAGGTCAAGCTCAAGGCGCTCAAGGTGGCGACGATCGCGGCACCGCGACGAAAGGCGTGTGCTGCGACGTCCCTGAAGATGCGCGCCGCTGTGCTGAGGCACGCGGCAGCGCCGATCAAGACGCGCAAGCCAAGGCGGTTGCTGCGTCTGGCGGGGCATCAGGCGCCCACGAAACCGTGGCGGCCGAAGCCTCAAGAAGGGCGACGTACGACCGTCGCTCCTTCGACGCCTGCGCAGAGCGCACCCCGGAGGTCGACTACGACGAGAGTGTCGACCTCACGGGCGAGAAGACACCCGAGGCTGTCTCCTGCGACAGCCCACCGCGAGGGGGCGTCGCACCGACGCAGGCGAATGCTAGGCTTAGCATTGCCGCGTATCGGGAGCAGCGAGAGCTGTCGTCGCGTGCGTACGACGAGCTCTTCGGGTCGAGCGAAGACGAAGACGCTCAAGACGGCGGCACGCACGCTCACGCGAATGCAGCGGAGCGGCGTGAGGGAGATCCGGAGGAACGCGTTGACCGCGTCGTCGACAGCCTCTCCTTTCTGCACTCGCGTGCAAGAGGAGGCACTGCACGTTACGACGGCAGCGTCGACGACGGTCGAGCGTACCCTGGCGCACGGCGTGTCGTGGAGTCGATCAAGAAAACAGGTACTTGGCGTATGTAGGCTGCTCTCCTGGTCGTCCCGAACAACAATAGACTTGATCGGCTTGACAGCACTTACTTCTTCTTGACTTGATTCCTAGATTGACGTTGAATCGGAATCCGAAATTCCTCTTCAGCCCTTCAATGGCGGCCTCACAACTCGCCAAGGTAACCAGTCGCAGTCTTGTGTCGATTAGGAGGTTCCTGGATGGCGTCGGGTAGCTTCCGTAGCCTCCTGAACGTGGTCTTCACACTCCACAGCGCTTCCCTTCCTTCCCGTGTGCGATTCGAGCCAAATGGGGTGTGTTACACTGGTTCAGACGTTAAGGATGACTTGATTTGAGTATACTTCCGTTGTTGAGACTGGACTTGAGCTTGACTTGGTAAAATCGGAAGTCTTTTGATGTGGGGTATCGCGGACCTCTGTCCCCAACCCCCTTATGAATCAGGTCCCTCTACAAGGGACACTGTTCCTACTATTCCTACTCCTACTGTTTATTGTTATTTTCTCTTTTGGATAAACGTCATAACTACACATAGAAACTGAGACACCTTGTACGATGTGAACCACACCACACCAGTGCCTGGACCTTGTCTGAACAGCGTGGACCACTCCACCACAGCCGCCCCTTGCGAAGTCCCGCGCCAGACTGAGCACAACATCGTGGTCCACTGCTAACCTCCACATGATGCGCGCCTTGCCGCTCTCACTTCTCCATCGAGTCATGGACCCCTCGTGCGTCGCTCGTCTTGCTTGACTTCCATGCTTGCTCGTTGTAATTGGTCACCCCACATCGGCGATGCGCAACATGTACTTGTCATCATCCAGGATGTCCAAGGCGTCTTGATCAGTCCATCGCACACGAAAATACGGCAAACCAGCGAATCTGGCGAACTTGATGAGCTCCTGCCACGTGGGATCTAGCTCGAAGGCACAACGGCAAGCCAACACGAAAAGGTAATCACGTGCGCGACTCAGCGACACCAGTGATCTTGATGGGGTGTTCGCGAGGAAACCAAGAGTGCGGATTCGAACCATCGACGCAATCACAATGTCTGCTTCCCGACCTTGGCTCGAGTCCGCAGTAGCTGTCCATACTGTCAGGTATGCATCGAACCATCTGGCTCTCGCCCTCAGCTCTTGATCGATCCGCTTGCGTTGATTATGGTACGGCGTGATGATAAATACAGTGCGTTTTGTCATTGTCCAGTTCTCTCCTTCGCGATTGTTCCTCATCCACCGCTTGACTTCCGCCTTGATGCGCATCACCAGATCAATCACCATGGCTGCTTCGGCAAGGTTTAACGTTTCGCTCTCGACTTCACGATGCCGGATCCGATCGCGCGCGGCTGCGTCCATATCGATCCATGCGGCTCGACTTCCATCCATGTGACCGTACCGTTGCTGATCTTCAAGCCCTGGCACACGCAGGTTCGACAGATATGAGGGTGACACCTTCGATAGACACTTGAGCTTGTACGGGTAGAAGGCATTCAGAAAATGGGTTATCTGTGGATGCGACCGATACACTGAGCTCACCGTCATCCCAGGGAACTCATCACGACCAGTCCTTCTCGAATATTCCCACGGGATTGAATGCAGGATCGACCAAATCAACTTGTGTCTGCGCTCGGCATTCGCGAACCTGATACGCGCGTGCTCGGGTAGATTGGAGTATCCCATCAATTGCTGATTATCTCCGGCACTCATCAACACGACCGTATGCTTCCGGAGAGCTTGGACTAGTGCCGCTTCGACCGTCTGGGCGCCTTCGTCGTTAATGACAACGTGTAGCTGGAGATCTCGATATTCTTCTCGTGCTAACTGAGACAGCGTGCCGACGACGACTCTGGATTTCAAGAGTGTTTCCTTCTCTATCTGTGCCAGTCGAGTGGGGCTCTTCAACTCCCGGCGATGTCGTTTCGACCGCACGGTTGCTTCCAACTTCTCTCGTTCTTCCTGTATCATTTCCTTCAAGTAGTAGTCACGGTACGCCTTCATTCGCGGAGTAAGGTTCCCCAAGCGCCAAATCTCTCCCCTTTGTACTAGGCCTCGGTCTATCAAACGCGTGAGATCTTCGTCGATCGCTGCATTCGTTTCTGAAACCACGGCGATACGTAGGTCTGGAAATGCTTGTCGGATAGCTTGTACACACGAAACAATCAAGTTTGTTTTGCCGCTTCCGTATGGACCTCGGCACAACAGGATTCCAGTTCGTTTGAGCAATCTTTGAACAACCTCGTACTGCGATTCATCCAGAGCGTCCCGCAGAGTGTCCAACACTTCACATTCCTCAATCCTCTTCATGTCATCTTTCAGTCGCTCCTCCATGAATGTTGATCGCTCAGCCATCATCTTCAGCATCGGAATATCGTACGCCAAGTCAATCATCGTGAATCGTCGCTGATAGTTCAAGATGTTGGTCTTGGGCTGCCATTTGATACTCTGCGTGTGTTGGATTGCTGTTTCCACCTCGAGTGTCGTGATGACAAACCAGCAGTCGTAATGGACTAACGCGGCGGGTGCTCTGCGTACTTCCTTGTCTCCACTCACCACCACAATTTCTCCGAAGTCCCACGGTTGCTGATCACCTGGAGGTTGAGACTGCTCATCTTCATCATCCCATGCGAGCACCAACGCTGTTGTGGCTTGACACATGATCTGGGGTTGCACTGTGTGATCCCGGTCTTTCCAGCTGAACACGCGATCGAGAGTACCAACCGCCTTGATAGGCAACATCATCTGCGAGGTTTCGTCGTCTTCTTGGCTGCTTCGACGTCTTCAACGCGTCGTCAGTGCACCAATACGCTTCTAAATGCGTGGATAGTGCTAGCGCCAATCGGTAGTCGTGTTCGGACGTGATCTCATCAAGATAGACTTGCATCGTGCTCAGATAGAGCCAATGTCGGCACTCTCCTTCATGATGATACTCTGGATGCGGGACATCATACTGCAGACAGCAATTCGGATCTCGACACTTGCCATAAGTGGATTGGCCGTCGTGGTCCCACAACTGACGCAGAAATATCGCCAGCGTAACTTGGTTGCGGAAGAGCAACGTTATGCCGAACATCAGTTCTCGAATCCTCTGAAAATGAAACTCCGGTGTCCTTACTCGGCGTCCGCACTCGAATAACGTATGTCTCCCTGCACGTCGGCGCTGATCATATCTGTTCCAAACTTCTGTCACAAACGCACGCGTTTCTCCCTTCTTCGTAAGATTGGACAGGTTGATCAAATGTAGTGTCGCCCCGTTCACCGGTCGTCGCCTCTGCACCGTTTCCCGATACGTCAAGAGGAGGTGGCTCATCGCCTCGATGTTCCTCTCCACCTTCTCATCGTCATCTGCAATACTAACAATGGGGGTTACTGCTCCGACGCGCTCGTTATCGTCTCTTCTTCTCGCTCATCATCAGAGAGTTCTTGAATGGCGTGACTCGACACATTACGTTCACTTCCTAAAGCGCGCCCCTTGTCAACACTCCTGGTGTCTTTTTGCTGACATTCTTCATCAACTTCCATCGGGATGATGACTTCTGCTTCCTGCTTTGGCCGTGTGGCGCTGCCTGTCTTCTTCGTCTTCTGCTGTTGATGGCATCTCATCGTCGCTCATACAGAGGTCAATCACTTCCGGTGATGCATTTATGGTGCACTGCTCCTCCATCTTCTCTGTTGGTGGTGCCGCGTCTTCCACGATTTCTCCTTCTTCCACCTCGACTGTGGTTGATGGGCGTGACTCTTTCTCATCGCACCTGTCTCTTGTCAGTGAGCTTGAACCTTCTTCCCCTTCAGACGGAGCTGTGACACTGGTTGACCTCACTTCTGATTCAGCTCGTTCATGTCGGCGACTGCCATCTCTCAATCTCCGACTGCGACATCGTAGTGGCGATGGATATCTCACTCGCTGCGTCGTCATCTACCTCGTAGCGCTGGCTGCCGTGATGTCTGGCTCAATCGCTTCGTCGAGCCAACTGCTGTGTCTGCAGCACGCGCAAAGAGCTCTCCTCTGGTTCGACAGGTCTGTTGATTGGTCTTCATGGCCGATAGTGGTTGTGTCTTCTCCTCAAGGCTCTTCCACCGTGCCGGACACGCCGCACCAGTCGTTACTTCATTTCGGCATCGACAGTTCTCCGTATCGTCACCAGTGAGCCGAAGCAGCGCGTCGACTGCTGATTTCTCCGTGTCATTCCACCGCTTCGAATGTGTGGATAGAAACCTCCTCTCCTTCATCGATACTCGCACCGTCAGGTACGTCCACCCACTCGACGTCTTTATCACCGCTTCAGATTCAACGTTGTCGTCTGCGTTCTGTGCTGCGATCGCTCGCTGATTCGAGCTGCAGTTGGCCGATCGACACTCTTGCTCCTCATACGTCGTCGGCTCTCTGTCACAGGATACGCGTTGCTCTCTGTGCTCGACGGCGTGTCGCACACCATCCCAACCATCTGGTGGCTCTTGGCGTAGTTCTTCTTCCTCTTCTGTGGCTCTTGAGTCAAGTTTTGGTACAGCCGATCGAGATAACTTCCCCTTCAGCTTCTTCCATAACGCGATGACACGCCCCTGGACGAACCATAGCGGTATCCCATATCTTGCGGCCAACGGGATAGCTACATCGTTAACATTCTTCGCTTTCTCGATGAGGGCTGATACTTCATTATCTTCTCGGGGCCCCCAAAACTTGACCCGTCGTGCCGTTCTCTCTGCTTGAGGATGCTGATACGCTTGTAGATGGCAGCGACGGTACGTTCTTTGAATGCCGAATGTCTCTTTTCCATATACTCTGCCAGCACTCGCTGATCCTCTTCGAGTTGCTCTCTTGAATGATGGAACCACTGTCGTAGCATGTCGTCTTCATCGGAAGTCCACAGCATAAACTCTTCCTTCACACCATTCATCTCCAATTGAATGTGGCGGTCGAGATCACGCCTAGTAAGCCTGTACACTTTTGCTATGATCGTCTGTTCCTTGCGCTCCGGCCATTGTCTCTTCACTGCCTCCCGGTTGTAATGCTCAGTGAGCTCTTTCCGTGTCATCTTCCGGTAATGATACGCTTCAAAGACGCAACGCATTTGAGCTGCTGTCCATTTGTAATCGGGATTCGGCGATCGCAGCTTCTTCGTTCGTTGTCGACAGCTCTCTTCCGTCCTTACGGGCCACCTCCGCTTCACACACGTCTCTCCAAACGTCTCCACTGCCTTGCTGAATGGGAGTTGATCCTTCTTGGTCTTCTCGAGCACCTTGAGCCACGCCATGTCTTGCTGCTTTGTCCACCCTGCGCCTCTATGCATCGTTTTGATCACCAACGTGGAGCATGTCTTCTTCTTGGGCTTCTCTTTCTCATCCTCTTCCGGCTCGTAATCGTCATCATCATCTTGCGCCGCTCGTCGTCGCTTAGCAGCTGCCTTTTTGCTGCTGCCGCTCGAGGTTTCTCGTGCTGGAATAGATGGTGTTCTTTGGGCTGCTCGCTTCGCTTTCGGGTTGATGCGTGCCTTAGGCGGCATGATGAACACAATGTGCGTCTTGAGAATGTTCGGCTCCTCTTCGTTTGACTCGCTAAATGCCACCGTTTGGATTCGTATGACACTGGTCGCAGTCCACCTCTTTCCTTGTGACTCAGTTCCGATTTTGACCCCCTCGTTGTTCCTGATGTGCCCGTGCGGGAGTCGAGACACGGGACACCTTCATCTTGCAACTCTGACCCTCATTCGTTCTTCATCGGGTCAGAACTGTCAATTCCGTCTGATGCCCAAATGAATTGGGTCTTCTGAATTGAATTGCGGCGCAATTCATTTTCCATTTGTACTTGATCCCTTGATTCTTTGGTGTTGCACTGGTTCAGCCGCTTGCGTTCCATCGAGAATAGTCGGGTTTGTGGGCGTATTTCCAGGGGATACTCAGACGTGTTCGTTCTTCCAGAGAAGTCGGTGATCAATCCAATCCTCTCTGCACTTCGAACACCACCGAGACGTATGGTTCATCGTTGTCTTGAGCTTTGCGAGCGAGTGATCAGCTTCAGCTCGCAGTCTCGACATCTCGACTCACACCTCCATGCCTGTATCTGCCGCTCACAAGGTCGATCGTCCTCGTCTTCTATTGCTTCGACTCCCATGATGCTCACACTCCGTTTACTGGGTTTCTTGTCTTAGAGTGACCAACTCGGGTCTACTTGTTGTTGTACAGCCAACTCGGGCCCGTACTCTGACACTCTGCAGCCAACTCGGGCCCGCAGTGTCGTTTTCTGATCATCATACACGCTCTCTGGCACGCTGGTCGTCTCCTCATGTCGACCTGGACGTGCATGGCGGTCATTAGTGTCTTCTTTGAATGTCTTCTTGCTCAGCATACATCTCCTTCCTTCCATCGGAGCCATGCATGAGCGAATACTGGTATCTTCCTTCACGGTCGCGACGCGCAGTCTTCCCTCGCACTGAGGTCGCGGTCGTCGTCATCTGCCTTCGTCTGTCTTGCTCATTTGTCTTGGCATGCGGTCTTCCCTCGCACTGAGGTCGCATTCTTTTGCCATAATCTGTAACTGTGAAATACTCCCGACGCGCAGTCTTCCCCCGCACTGGGGTCGCGGTTCTCGTCGTTCGTTTACTCGTTCCCCACTCGTCAGCGGGCAACTTGAAAACACACACTTCTTCTCGTCTTCATCAACTAACGGTCGATGGCGGAGCCGGCTCTTGACCTGCTTTCCTGACAGGCGTTCGTTTGCGCATTACGTGCTTGTCACGAGAGTAGTATGGTTGTACTGTGAATTCTTCATCGTTGTAGGAGGTCGACACCCGCACTGGGTGGATCAGCGTCTACAACTCGTCAATCTTGGTTTTAACGGATGATTCGCACTGAATCACTTGCTTCAGCAGCTCCTTGCTCAGTCTGCTGATTTGGCTCATTTGTGTTCTTGTCTTGTTGTCGTAGGTGCCTGGTGGCAGCATCACCAGGGCTTTCTTTCGGTTATGTTGGTGTTGTTTGCTGGTCCGTCCACGTTGCTGCACCCATACTTGGCATCATGGCTCTCCTCCCAACCACACAACACCTTATTCATCGTCGCCGGAGATTGATTCGGCGTCGCTTCCTTCTTGTGTCTGGGCTGCGTTTCTTCTGTTCTGCCATGCGCGACGCGCATCAAATTCGTACAACAGCGCGTTGCATGACAGGTTGTCTTCCTTTTCCCATGTCGGTTCAGCATATCCGATCCATTTTACTAGGTATTCTTTCTGACGACGCCCATTACGAGATCGCTTCATGTAGCGCACATCCAGATCCTCAACTTCATATTCTCGCTCTCTTGACCTTCACGTTCATCGATCCATGAGTCTTCAGGTAACAATGCTTCATCAAACGCGATGGTCTGGTCGACTTCTCTACGTTCTCTTGGTCGACGGATGCGTGAGACATAGGGTTTTAGACGAGAGATATGCACTAGTGGAAACATCCTTGGCCCTTGCTGCTCCAACTTCAGGCGATACACCGACTCGTTTACTCGTTCTTGGACTTCGTATGGGCCGTGCCACAGATGAGCGAGCTTCCTTACCAGTCCTGGTCACCAGATCGTGGTACAACCACACCAACTCGCCTGGCTGGTACTCTCGTCTGACTGTGGATGCCAAGTTGTTGTTCGCGTTCTTGTTGTGCTCATCTGCTCGCTTCTTCATCAACTCATTCTGGATGAAATGTGCATGGCCATAGCTTTTTCATGTCGTTGGCACACTTGCTTCCGCCACTTCAGAGCTTCCTTCTCTTGGTAGCTGCCATCTTTTGGAGGAATTGCGGCTTCGAGTTGTGTCCTAGCGTTCCACCCATGTACCAAGTAGAAGCTCGTCTGCTTGTGCTGTAGACTCACTGCCGTATTCAGTGCTAGCTCCAACTGCTGCACATATTCATCCCAATCCTTCTGTTCGGCATCAGAGATGTAGCACTTGATGGCCTTCACCACTGTTTGAATCGACCTTTCCTGTTTTCCGTTGGCCTGTGGGCGGTATGCGAGGGTCGGTCGCTGCCGTTGTTTCATCATGCGGTTAAACTTGCGAAAGACTGAGCTCATAAACCGCGGGTCACGATCATGACGCAGCACTTCTGATGCTCCAAACCTCTTGAACACACCAGCAAGATACGCTTCTGCTACGGATGTTGCTGATGTGTCTGCCATGGGGATCAGGATAATGAATCCGGTGAATATGCAGATGAAACAGAGCATAGCCTTGTTTCCTGCGTATGACTCTGGGAGCGGTAAAGCAAAATCCATCGCGAGAACTTGAAACGGACGCGTAGCGACAATGTTTCCTGATGATCGCCCCTTGTAACGCGGTCTTCCTTTCGCTGATGCGCAGTCTTCACACGACGAGATGAACCATTCCACGTCAGCATACATACCCCTCCAGTAGAAGAGTCGTCGCAATCGCTCGAACACTCTGCCTACCCCTTGGTGCGCTCCTGCCCCCAACTCCGTGTGGTAGGCATGAAGGATGTCTTCTTGGATAGCAGCAGGGACAACTAACCGTGGTGCGATCTCTTCGACGTTCTTGGTTGACGGAGCATAGTACAAAACACCTTGTGCATCCAGGACGAAAGCATCAGCGATCTTCAGCAGCTTCTTCAATGCGGAAGCCGACTCCACAGCCTCTTCGTCACCTTGGAGGATCCTGATCAATCTTGAACACCATTCATCTTCACGTTGAGCTCGCGCAATGCGAGCAAACCGTTCGGTCTGGGCAATCTGCACCATCTCCTCGCTGACATTCAGCTCTGCGGTGTCACTTCTATGTGCGGAATCGTTCGTTTTCTCTCGCAGGCGTTGCGATCGTCTGCGTATCGCTATCACTTGCACACGTGCGACACCCATGTCCTCATCTTCTGCCCACAGGTTCGTAAGACTTCGCTCACCTTGGTGTGTCTTCTTGCTTGTCACTCCTGCATCTTCGTCAAGCGTGCCTTCTCCACTGGTACCTGGTCCGGGGTCCTCCTGGTCATCACACTTTGCATACAACAGCTCCGGAAGTGTGTTGAGCAGCTCCAACGAGTGCCGTTCATCTTCGTCATCGACTTCCCCTGACGTCTGAGCTGCCATCGCTTTCCGGGTAAGTAGGTCTGCGGCTTGGTTGTATTTCCGGCTCACGTGAATGAAGCTGATCTTCTGAAACGCCGACAACAGAGTCTGCGCTTTCGACAACCACACTTGCAGCGTAGGCTGGTTACAGCGCAAGTCACCGTTGATCTGCCCCAAAACGATACGCGAATCGCCACACACAATCGCTTCGTCAACATTTCGACTGGCGGCTAGTTCCAAAGCACCAATCAGTCCCCGATACTCACTCTCATTCACCGTGAGGTTCTCTTCGACTCCATACGCTGCAGCAACCACTTTCCAACGCGGTAGGGACCAAAGAATCATACCGAACGATCCGATGCGAGACTTCATCTTCACTGCTCCATCGAAGGTAAGGACGTATCCAGTGCTGTTCCTTCGTAACTCTGGCATGGGTCTGATATTTGGTACATCCTTCAGGCTCTTCATAGGTGCAATGTCTCCTAGCAGCTCATCCAACTTCTCGGGTGGAGAGATTGACGCAGCCAGAACTCCCAGCAAGCCCACCGGTGCATTCTCGCTTCGACGAATTTTGAGACTCCACGGAGACAACATCACCGCCCACTGGACAGCTCGGCCTGACAGACTCTTCGAGGTGAACAGCCACTTCATAGTGGAGTATCGAGCGAAGACCGTGACTTCTTGACCAAACAGGTAGTGGCTTGCGGCGTCCAATGTCTTGATCAATGCTAACACTTCTTGTTCCGCAGGCGTGTACCGGCATTCTGCGTCTTTGAAAACCTTACTAACGAATCGTACAGGATGCAACAATCCGTCATGCTCTTGACATACCGCGGCTCCGAACGCCCATCGATTGGTGTAGAGGAGTACAAACAACTCACGATCTCGCTCAAGGTATCGCAGCATAGGTGCTGAACTCAGCTTGGTCTTCAGCATATCGAACGCAGTCTTCGCATGATCCAACTGGGTCCCATCGCGCAGCTTGACATCCGTTAGCTCGTATAGCGGTGCGGCATAGGTCGCGAAGTTGTCGATAAAACGATGATAATATACCAAACTCCCCACGAACTTCTGCACTCCCTTCTGAGTGGTCGGGAACTTCATATCTAGGATTGCTTGCAAGTTCCTTGGAGCACTCTGGCAGCCCTCGCGTGTCAGCACATGACTGAGGAACTCGACAGATCGCTTTCCAAAGGCACTTTTCGAGAGGCTGATCGTAATGCCCCAATATTCAAACGATTGAAGCAGTTTCTCCAGCATCTCGCACAACGCATCCCATGAACTTGCTCCAAACGTGACATCGTCGATATATGAGCGTCGACCGAGAACAGGTAGCACGTTTTCCTTCTCCGGGATTCCGACATGAAACACATCGTCGCTTAAACGCACGTCCGTGGGGATCGACTCTCCTTCACTTCCTGCCTCCAGAGCTGCAGCTTCGGCCTTGGACATACCCACCAGCCTCACATCTTGTCCATCTTCATGAGCGCGCTTCACCATACTCCACAGCGCATTATCAATGATACGTTGATAGATTTGAGGCGCGTTCTTGAGCCCTTGAGGCATTCTCAGCCATTCAAAGTGACCCAAGGGACAGATAAATGCCGTGATCGACCTTGCGCGTTGCGTCAAAGGGACGGCCCAATATCCACTAGCGTTGTCTAACGACACCAACCACATCACTGAGTAGAAGTTGTCCAAGAGATCATCGATAAGTGGCATGGGATACACAACCAGCTTCGTCAGCGCGTTAACAAGACGATAGTCGATACAAAGTCGAATGTCCTTCTTGTTTTTCTTCAACACAATAACAATTGGCGACGCCCATGAGGACCTTGAGTAGCGGATGAGACCAGCTCGGAGCAACCCTCTGAGAAGCTCGTAAAGCTTCTCCAACAAGTGAACAGGCACTCTCCTGGCTCGTTGAGCAATTGGTTCCGCATCTCCAACGTCCACGTCGCAAACAACTCCTTTTGCTGGTGGAGGGAGTGCGTTGCCTGAACTGATAAAGAGGTGAGCCTTATCTTGCAGAATCTTCAACATCTTCGCTCGCTCTTCATCTGTTTCTCCGCCGATATCAGCAGTACTCATGTCAGGGGGTGTCATCGGCGTCGGCTCTACTTCAGGGATCAACGCTAGTTGGTTTATCATAGCTTCGGCTGACATTTCGACTCCCTCGTGTATGTACTCTTCTTGGCCGAGCTCTGACTGGTCAACCGTCTTGAGATCCACTGCATCCACACTGAATACAGCGGGTGGAGTATCTTGGATGTCAGCGACTGCAGTGACACTGGTCCAGTTGAGCTTCCACGAGGCAGCGTCATCGACTTCAGCATATACCTTGCGATATTCTCTCGACTGGAGCTGCTCGTATGTCAACAACGGGATCGGTTCTTCTTTCGGAAGGATGCACTCCTTCGAACCTAGGTCCACACGTAGTCCTGCCCTCAGCATGAAATCTGTACCGAGGATGACAAACGAGTGAGCTTCGAATTCGGCCACCCACAATTCCATCTCGTACACAATCGTCGTTCCAAGCTTTATCTTCACTGTTGTCTTGCCATGGGCCTTCATCGGAGTCTCGGACACGCCGTAGAACTGGGTCTGATCCTCGAACATCTTCACCTTCACACGCAATCGACGTGCCAAATTGCTATGTATCAGGCTGATGTTGGCTCCCGTGTCTAACATCAACGGAACACCAGTCCTTCGACCTCTCCATTCACGAACGCTTGCACCATCTCCTTGGACGATAGCTCATGGTCTTTCCACCAACCTCTCCTCTCTCCTTCAAGTAGCTGAATATGCGCTACTGATGGGGGTACGCAGGTTGAACTGAAACCTTGTGCATCTTGTCCAACTTCATCTTCATTCACATCTAACTGTTTCTGATCAGACTCAATCTCTGTATCTTTGCTTTCTTGTTTGATTTCCTTCGTTATCTTGACTTCATCTTCATCTCTCCTTGATGTCGTCGATGTTGGATCTTGATTTTCTTCACACATAGATGGCCTCTTCTTTCTTGATCTTCGTTGCTTCCTTGAGAACCTTCTACTCGACTTTTCACGCGGGGATTCAACCCTGGCACGTGCAGCGTGCGTGACTCGCTGCAGGGTCTTTAGTTTGACGACGACGACGCTTGTGCTTCAGCCGCCTTGGTCTTCGCATGGAGCGCCACCATCTCCTCGATGAAGCTTCGACACACTCTGATCGAGTGCCCTTGACGTCCGCAGTGCTCGCACACCATCAACTTGAAGCAGCTCGACTTGCTGTGACCTGTCTTGCCACACTCCTCACACGTCTGCTTGGTTGAGCCTTGCGCTTGAGCTGGCTGAGCCGCAACGGGCGTACTGGCTTAGCATCTTCAACACCGCTCGTACCGTCGATCTTGTTCACCGCTGGATCTGAGAAGTCCTCCATCTGACGACGCACTTGAGGCTTCTTCGCAGGGCGAATCTGAGCCGTTTCATACTGAATGAGCTTCTTCTCCAAGTCATCAATACTGTCGAATGGAGTGAATCGGAATTGCATCTGCAATGTCTTGTCATGCAACGTCTCGAAGAATTGCTGGATGTGTTCTTCAAGATCAGCACCACCAGCACGAAACTCGATCCCCGCCTTCATCGCGACTGCATTCAAGCGATACAGGTAATTGGTCGCGAGCTCATCAGTCTTCTGCGTGAGACGATAGTACGTGAGACGAGTAGGCGTGTAATCCGTGCAATACTTCTTGTGGAACGCATTCAAAGCTTCCTTCCAGTTGCTCTTCACCTCACGCGGTAGCTGCTTGAACCAGTATCGCGCAGGATTCGTGAGGTTGTCTGCGAATGCTTCTAGACGCTGCCTTGGTGTCCACCCGGAGATGTTGGCAGAGTGTAGGAACTTCGACAGCCATGCTCGAGCATCTTCAGCGCTTCCGCGTCCGCCGTCAAACGTCCGAATCGATACATTCTGCAACACAGTCGTCACATGTCGGCCAAACTGGTGGTTCGAGAACGGATCATCATGAGCTGTAAGCTCTAGATCGTTGTCGACGTCATGATCAAGCTTCCATGTTGATTCCGGACGGGTTGGCGCGGCTGACGCGGATTGTCGAGGTACTTGTGCCGGCTTCTGTGGCGTCAGTGCACCCATCACCCTGGACAACTCTTCCATCGTCATATCGCCATCACCCACTAAGGCGAGCAACTGCTTCACAACTGGGTTTTTGGCCTTCACACGTGTTGGAGGTGTCGTTTCTACGTCATCGAAGTCCAGTTTTTGCTTCACATCTCCGGCACGCCACCTGACCGCGCCCATCTCGACATCTTCCGCGGGCAAACTCGCGAGCGAGCGAGCTGCCGTCTTGGCCTTGGTGTGTGGCGTGTGGACGTCGTCGGCGATCACGAAGTACTTCGGGTTGGCGTACTGCTTGCGGTCGGTCTTGTAGTGCAGGATCGACGTCTCCCACTCGTGCTCCGCGGCAAGCAGCGACAACACGAAGGCCATGTCCGTCGTCATGCGCTCGATGCTCAGGTAAACCACATCGTTGAGTTTGATTTCCTTCGATATCGTGACTTCATCTTCATCTCTCCTTGATGTCGTCGATGTTGGATCTTGATTTTCTTCACACATAGATGGCCTCTTCTTTCTTGGTCTTCGTTGCTTCCTTGAGAACCTTCTACTCGACTTTTCACGCGGGGATTCAACCCTGGCACGTGCAGCGTGCGTGACTCGCTGCAGGGTCTTTAGTTTGACGACGACGACGCTTGTGCTTCAGCCGCCTTGGTCTTCGCATGGAGCGCCACCATCTCCTCGATGAAGCTTCGACACACTCTGATCGAGTGCCCTTGACGTCCGCAGTGCTCGCACACCATCAACTTGAAGCAGCTCGACTTGCTGTGACCTGTCTTGCCACACTCCTCGCACGTCTGCTTGGTTGAGCCTTGCGCTTGAGCTGGCTGAGCTGCAGCGGGACGTACTGGCTTAGCATCTTCAACACCGCTCGTGCCGTCGACCTTGTTCACCGCTGGATCCGAGAAGTCCTCCATCTGACGACGCACGTGAGGCTTCTTCGCAGGGCGAATCTGAGCCGTTTCATACTGAATGAGCTTCTTCTCCAAGTCATCAATACTGTCGAATGGAGTGAATCGGAATTGCATCTGCAATGTCTTGTCATGCAACGTCTCGAAGAATTGCTGGATGTGTTCTTCAAGATCAGCACCACCAGCACGAAACTCGATCCCCGCCTTCATCGCGACTGCATTCAAGCGATACAGGTAATTGGTCGCGAGCTCATCAGTCTTCTGCGTGAGACGATAATACGTGAGACGAGTAGGCGTGTAATCCGTGCAATACTTCTTGTGGAACGCATTCAAAGCTTCCTTCCAGTTGCCCTTCACCTCACGCGGTAGCTGCTTGAACCAGTATCGCGCAGGATTCGTGAGGTTGTCTGCGAATGCTTCTAGACGCTGCCTTGGTGTCCACCCGGAGATGTTGGCAGAGTGTAGGAACTTCGACAGCCATGCTCGAGCATCTTCAGCGCTTCCGCGTCCGCCGTCAAACGTCCGAATCGATACATTCTGCAACACAGTCGTCACATGTCGGCCAAACTGGTGGTTCGAGAACGGGTCATCATGAGCTGTAAGCTCTAGATCAGTGTCGACGTCATGATCAAGCTTCCATGTTGACTCCGGACGGGTTGGCGCGGCTGACGCGGATTGTCGAGGTACTTGTGCCGGCTTCTGCGGCGTCAGTGCACCCATCACCCTGGACAACTCTTCCATCGTCATATCGCCATCACCCACTAAGGCGAGCAACTGCTTCACAACTGGGTTTTTGGCCTTCACGCGTGTTGGAGGTGTCGTTTCTACGTCATCGAAGTCCAGTTTTTGCTTCACGTCTCCTGCACGCCATCTGACCGCGCCCATCTCGACATCTTCCGCGGGCAAACTCGCGAGCGAGCGAGCTGCCGTCTTGGCCTTGGTGTGTGGCGTGTGGACGTCGTCGGCGATCACGAAGTACTTCGGGTTGGCGTACTGCTTGCGGTCGGTCTTGTAGTGCAGGATCGACGTCTCCCACTCGTGCTCCGCGGCAAGCAGCGACAACACGAAGGCCATGTCCGTCGTCATGCGCTCGATGCTCAGGTAAACCACATCGTTGAAATTGTCTCGTCGGCGTGCTTCATAGCCACATGCCTTGAATGCTTGCTCGATGAACAGGACCGCTTCATCCGGCGACGCGAACTGATACTCCCGCACTGACATGTCGATATGTAGTGCGGGGTCGGGCCACCCCACCTTCCGGAGCTCGTACAGCGAGAACCAGTTATCCGGATTTGCTGGCATCTTGAGCACGTGGTGCTGGTACTGAAGGCCTTCAGCACACGCTTCCGAGAACTTGTACACGCGATTCGAGTCGTGATCGGCGACTTCGATCACGAAACGAATCGCGGCCACGTCCGGGGCGACTTCTTCCTGCACCATCGCGCGGTGCTCCGACTCCTCCTTCGTCTCCATGTCGACACTCGAGCCACGAAGATCTTGACTCGAAGAGGCTATCGATCCCGATCCTGGCATACGCACCAGTTGTCGTGGAGTCGATCAAGAAAACAGGTACTTGGCGTATGTAGGCTGTTCTCCTGGTCGTCCCGAACAACAATAGACTTGATCGGCTTGACAGCACTTACTTCTTCTTGACTTGATTCCTAGATTGACGTTGAATCGGAATCCGAAATTCCTCTTCAGCCCTTCAATGGCGGCCTCACAACTCGCCAAGGTAACCAGTCGCAGTCTTGTGTCGATTAGGAGGTTCCTGGATGGCGTCGGGTAGCTTCCGTAGCCTCCTGAACGTGGTCTTCACACTCCACAGCGCTTCCCTTCCTTCCCGTGTGCGATTCGAGCCAAATGGGGTGTGTTACACTGGTTCAGACGTTAAGGATGACTTGATTTGAGTATACTTCCGTTGTTGAGACTGGACTTGAGCTTGACTTGGTAAAATCGGAAGTCTTTTGATGTGGGGGTGTCGCGGACCTCTGTCCCCAACCCCCTTATGAATCAGGTCCCTCTACAAGGGACACTGTTCCTACTATTCCTACTCCTACTGTTTATTGTTATTTTCTCTTTGGATAAACGTCATAACTACACATAGAAACTAAGATACCTTGTACGATGTGAACCACACCACACCAGTGCCTGGACCTTGTCTGAACAGCGTGGACCACTCCACCACAGGCGAGAGTGGGGCAGCTCACCCACACTGTTAGCCGGCGCCAGCGA
Source organism: Pythium insidiosum (assembly GCA_022836835.1). Classification (NCBI taxonomy): domain Eukaryota; phylum Oomycota; class Peronosporomycetes; order Pythiales; family Pythiaceae; genus Pythium; species Pythium insidiosum. Next base: position 45,926 of record JAKVDI010000153.1, read on the forward strand.
GCTGCAGCCGATGAGCATCTCGCAGTGGCGCTCGCATGTCGAGGCCAAGCGACGCTCACGCGGCGCTCGTGGGGAGGGAGTCAGCACCGAGCGGTCTCTACCGCCGGTGATCCCCATGATCCACTTGGACAGCGAGCGAGGGATTAACCCCGCCCACTACGAGCG
>JAKVDI010000154.1:0-45410 GCA_022836835.1 Pythium insidiosum
GGAGCGCGAGGCGCTGCGTCGTTGCGGAGAACCGAGGGTGACCGCTCCCGCGTCGCGGTTGCGTTCCGCCGCCCGCACGCTTGTGTGGCTCCACGCGTTTGCCGAAAGCGAGTGCTCATGCTCCTGACGGCGTCTGCCAAGTCGGAGCGCGTCGCGCTGCGTCGTTCGCCGGGAATCGCCAAGACAAGTTGGGAGCGGATCGACACGGTCACTTGTGTTCCGCGACGCCCACGCGCTGCACGCGACTCGCCGTTGCGCGCGTCGTCCCGTCGCCGTCGTCTCGATGTGCGTGCCACGCGGCGTCTGCATCGGCTGCGCCGTTGTCGAGATATTCGCCTGCTCGACCTCTCGACCGACATCTCTATCTGCATGATCGAGATGCTTTGGTCTGTGCTGAACGTCGCGTGGCTCAGCGCGACGGCGAGTTCCCACGCGCTCTCGCTCGTCGATCTCGTGCTGCTGCTCGTCGTGCTCGCGGCCGTGGAAACGTTGGACGCCGCCGTCATCATCGGCACGTTTTCTCGCGCCGCGCGTTCATTGTGGACGGCGCCACGGCGCTCGGGACGGCCACGGCGCCCGCGTCACGATCGACGTGCGGCACGGCGCCCGACGATCGACTGCCAGAGCCGCGAGTCCTTCAGCGTGAGCAGCCCCGACCGTGCGCTGCCCGTCGTCACGACGCGCTCTCCGTATCGACTCCGGCTGCCGTGGCTCTCCCAGATCGTCGCAAGCCGCAGCGCGGACCGGTACAAACCCCGGCGGTCGACGGCGAGACCGTCGTCGCAGCTCTCGGCGCAGCACTTTTTGCGCTGCGCCAACTCGGTCTTTCTTCCCGCCGCCGACTATGAAGAGAAAGGCACCACCATGCGCCGACTGCTCGATCTCTCGCGCTACACGATCGCGGCGGTCACGCACGACGCGCCGTCGACTCCGTCTCCGTCTCCATCTCCTTCCTCGTCTCCATCTCAGGCGCAGACGCAGGTCTCGTCGCATGAACCAGGCACCGCGCGGCGCGTCATGCTCGACGGCATCACGATCCCTCGCCGCGAGCAAGCGCGCGTGCTGGAGCAGACGCTGCAGCTGCTCTTCGTGATCGAGGCGCTCGCGGTCAGCACGTTCCTGCAGGCACTCGTGCCGGGGGTTCTAGGTACGTCTGCCATCGTCCTTGGCACTGAAGGATAGGGTGTCATGTGACGAAAGACGGGAGGATCCCATTGTCTCGTAGCGCTCCTCGCAGTCGAACGACGGGTGATCGAGCGAGGCAACGTCGACATCCGCGTCGCCGTCGGCGCGTGCGTCCTGCTCATGACGCGCGCGCTCGTGACGCTCGTCGTGCTGTCGGCGGTCGCCTCGCGCCAGTACGGCATCTCGCTGCCGCGACAGCTCGCGTTCGTGCTCGAGGCGTACAGCAAGACTGTGCAGGGCAAGCTGCTGACCGTCGTGCTCACGCTGCTCCTCGTGACGCCCAACAACGCGCTGCATCTCTCGAGCCACGCAGTGCACATCGACGGCTGAAATAATACAAGAGAGAGAGAGAGAGTGCCTGTGTGCTGTGTGTCTGTGTGTGTGCATTACATCAGACCTCTGTGCTCCCATCATGTGATTGATTAATCGTGTCGCGCAGTTCGTACAGTATTCCTATCGTCCGACCAGCCACGACCACCACGAGCGCTGTCCGTGGTCGTCGTCTGCGCCTGTCCATCTCTTCGCTACCGCATGGAGCTCCTGGCGGCGTCGCACCCGATCGACCTGCGCTCGTGTCAGCGCCCGCACCGACACGTTGAACGGACAGGTCTGCGGCAGCCCTCGAGCCGTGACGGACCCCGGGAACAGCGAGGCGGGCCGCGCCACCGAGCGATACAGTGGCGTCGCGTCCACGTCCCACGAGAGCATGTCGTCGCTGTTGATGTAGAGCGGCCGCGGGTCCGACGCATGGTCGTCGGGGACGTAGTGCAGCGCGTCGCCACACAGCACCGAGCGCCGGTCGCCGGCGTCCAGTCGCACGTCGGTGCCGATCGTCGCGACGGCGTGCGGCGTGAACGCGTACTGCGTCTCGGCGAGCTCGCACGCGAGAAAGTAGAGCTCCTTGTCGCCGTAGGACGGCGCGGCGAGCGGCGGCGGCTTGCGGCGGCGACGCAGCGTCTGCTGCTGCGCGTCGTCGACCGCTGCGAACGGGAACGCGTCGACCGCGAGAAACGCCGCGAGGATCGCGGTCGCGCGCGGCTGCCACTCCTTGTTCCAGAGCACGAGCGACGAGTCCATTTGGTGCCCGGCGCGCAGCGTCCACGCGTGGCTCTGCAGCAACACGTCGCTCGGCTCAAACGAGAACTGCGACCGGAACGGCGAGAACCGCGCGAGCGGCGACGGCGACGGCGGCACACGCGGCAGCGACGCCAGCGCGCGGAACGGCGCCACGTCGAACGATGCCATAAAGTCGTGGAGAAAGCTGACGTGGTCGCGGCCGGGCACGCGCTTGGCGAGGTACGACGCGTCGTAGCTGATGCGGTCCGTGAAGAACAGCGTGCCGGTCGCCTGGTACGCGGGCGAGCTCCACAGCGTCAGAACGACGACAGCACGAGCATGCGTCCTCCGCTAGCAGCCACTTGAGGCAGAGAGCGGCGTCGCTGGGGGGTGCCGAGGCATCGCCACTCGCTTGAAAAGATGGATGGAGGGTTGCCTTGAGTCGAAGACGCCAATGCGAGAATGAGAGACGACGCACAGAGCGCAGCGCTAGTGCACGGAGCGCAGGAGCACAGGAGCACAGGAGCGTAGGAGCGAGCGCCGTCGACCAACCCTTGCATCGCTAGCTCTCTCTCTCTCCCGCGCAGCCGTGGTGTCGTTGTCGTTGTCTCATGGGAGCTGCTGTGTGCTAAGCCATCGCATGTGGAGTCTCTGCACGCGTCTTTGTCAATTCAGACGCTGATCTGGAGCATGTGAACGGCAGCAGCAGCAGCAGGAGTAGCCATCATTTCCCGCCTGCCTGTTCAAGGCTCCACATTCATGGACGCATAGGAGGAGAGAAGCATCCGCCGCCACGCATCGCATCGGATTGCATCGCATCGCATTGCATCGCTTCGTGCTCGTCATGCTTTCAGTAATTACAAAATCCACCGGGCGAGATCTTTGTGTTCCTAAACCACAGTATGTTCATTTCGCAAATGCCACTAAAGCAAGGTGCATCTTGAAGAGACGCACGATAGTTAAAGCGTCACATGGAGAAAGCGATCAATCGCTCCATTCTCTTCTCCGTCTCCCGACGCTCGCAATGAAATGAGGAACAGAGCACCAGCGCCGCTCTAGAAGCACTGGAGCGACCGCCCAGACGCCTGCCCCGACCCGCGACAGCGTAACGGGCTTGACGTTGGCTCACGCGCGCGAAGGAGTCCGCCGTAATCTCACAGACACCTCGGCATCATTGCAGCGGCAGAGACGATGCCCTCGTCCCCGACAGATGCACCTGTCACCCGTCACGCGTCACAAGGCGATGCACTGCCAGCGACATCGTCGACTCCGCGTGGTTCTGTGTATCCCGCAACGTTCAAGCAGCCGATAGATGGATCTACTCGAGATCCGGAGGTCGCATGGTGGTGACGACGTCGTCAAAGAAATGACGATGGCGCAGATACGAAAACCAGCCACTGCTCTCGCTGTCGACCCCGGCTCAACCGATGGCACGGATGAAGCAGGCGTCGGATGTCCAAGACGATTAATCGACGCGAGTAATGAGGCGGCCAGCAGCGTTTGCACGCATCAGACACGCAAGCAACGCAGTCTGTCGTGTCATCTGTGACTCACATGGGCGTTGACTTCAGTGCAGCAGCACACAAACAATCACGCATATAAACAAGGTGCGTCAAAGGATCTCTGTATCTACTGCTGAAAATGCTGCGAAAATGCTCACGGCGCGTATGTGGGATGCAGAAGCCACCCAACCTTCATGGAACTGACAACGGCGACTGCGGATGGCGTCTCGGAGCGGAAGTCTCGAAGTCTTGCCACTCAGCGAGATAGTGGTGTCGACGGAAACGCATGAAGACGAGCTTGGTCCGGCAGCAAAGCGAGCAATATTCCTCGAGTATGAGGATTCTCATCACCCGCGACGCACAAGCAGTACGTGGTCTGAGGAAGGACACCACGACGAGGATGTCGGAGTTGCACGAGCGAAACTTTGCCGTGATCAGTCCACAGTGGCGACACTCGGCATCACTTGCTCAACTAGATGAACGACGGTGTATCCACGATAAATGCTCGACCCCTTGCATGAATGCGATGTAACGTGAAGAATTGAGGATCTCGAGGAGCGCGCGAGTCACTGTTCACGACTTGGAACGCTCTTGGTTGCCCATAACGAGCTCTTGGATCAATGACAGTCACGACAACGGTGCGATAACAGCGGTGTGAACGGACACCCTAGCTTCGTGGGAGCTTCTTGTGCAAGGGAGCCGCAGCTGTACACTGTTATGGTGCTCTGACGGACTTGTGAAGTTGATGTGACGCGCGGTACTCCTCGATCGATGACTTGCAAGACCCATTTTAGCCGAGCAGAACCGACCGAGCATCGGCGATATGCCTCAAAATGCTCCTGAAGACATCCGAAACGGAGAGACATCTGTGCTTGGTGGCTATAGAATGTTGCTCGAGTGCCGAGTCAATGGTCTTTGTCAACTGTGATGTCGATTGATGCATCTCCGCTCGTTCCTGGCGTCGGAAGCTGCGTGGAGAGTGAAGAAACTCACGCCATCCCTGGTCCCGGACATCGTTATACTGAAGCCGCGCGATCATGAAAGTCTCGCGCGCCGTCTAACTCGATCGCAGCAACTTCGTCCACGAGCTTAAATCGTTGAGATGCCTATGCTTGGGGGCAGAAGCGTCCAAGATGCTCCGGTGTTGTCTTGCACACAGCTTATTGCAGAAGTCTGCGCGGTCACCTTGGCGAGAGGACAGTACGGGTCCACGAAAGCCACCATGTCAGCGTTTTCCGTATGGCCGTGTCTCTGGATTAAGCCAATGTCAAGACGAGCGATGGCTGAGCTGAGTGCTGAGCGGGTGGGCGAGTCATCAGCGGCAGACTGCAGCACCACGGACCCGGAGCGGGCTCAACAGATGCTCCGCGCAGGGTGTGGCACGGTACAGCAACGGGATCGTGGACGTGGGCGCGAGTGTCGTGGCCGAGTGAGAGTCGGTGTCAGGGTCTTGTTGCAGCTGGCTCGCTTGGTCGGCGTGAGTCACGGCAGGCATGATCCAGATAGAAGCTTGGAGCCGCGTGCAACAACAGCGCCAGAATCAAGGGCCGCATCTCCCGGAACCGTCCGAGGCCTCGTGCTGTCTGCATATCCACCGGAGATCAAGCGCTTCCAGCGTGCCGCGGTGAAAAATCGGGAAATGACGGCGCCAGCGATCGCGAGACCGAGTCCGATGGGAGAGGAGGCGAGTGTGCGGGCGAGGACGACTGGGTCGGGCGGGCTGGAGAGCCGAACGCCGGGCTCGATGACCCGCAGAGACGGCGTCATGCCCCGACACGGCATGGCACGGCAGCGGAGGGCCGGGCTGCCACCGACGGCGGCAGCGGCGGAGGCCAAGCCAATCGCCAGCCCACCCAGGCGCCTCCCTCATCGCGCCGTGTGCTCCAGGCGCCCCCACCGGGACGAGCACCGAGGTCGACGCCCTCTCGACGGCAGGGAACAGGCGCCTGGCAACTGGTGCCTCATATGGCGAGGACTGCGGCGCCAGACAGAACATGGCGCGTTCCTTCACCCACGGAGTCTGCAGTCTGCGCATGTGCATTGTCATGGCGAGTTTCTCAGGACGCGGCCGACGCCTGTTTCCTTTTTGGGGGGCGGCAACGGCACGGGTAGGGAAGTGGGTTCAACGGAGCGTGACACGCAGCGCGTCATCGATCCCCTCATGGCTACACGGCGTTGCTGGGCCGTCACGCTTGGGGCTGATCACGCAGCGTGGTCGTGGGCGTCACGGCGCAGCGCGCTCAGTGCTCTCTGTCAATCATGTGGAACGAAGCGTAGAAGTGTGGAAGCGTTCGACACTGTGCGTTCTGGGTGCATGACCTGGCGTCATCAACGGCCAGGACCAGTATGCGCGTCTCATCTGTCGCGCCGCCGCGCTCGCTCTTTCCGATCTTGTGGCTGCTTGTCCACTTGTTTAGACCAAGCATGATGCCGAGCCTGCTTTTGTCTGAAACGAATGGTGATCTGCTCTCTGCTCTTTGCTCTGTGCTCTTTGCTCTTTGCTCTCTGCACTTTGCTCTCTAAACTTTGTTCTTTGTTCTTTGTTCTTTGCTCTGCAGTGGAATGGACCAAAGTCAATCAGCCCCGCCCCCCCCCCCTCTCTCTCTCTTTCCTCCGTGCTCCTCAATCCAGAGTCCAGAGGTCGTTGGGTTGTCTGGAAATCACGCCCACTGTCCAGAGATGAAGGCAGATGCTCTTCTCCAACATTGGATTCCGACGCTTGACCAACTTTCGGTCGAGGCGACGTCCAACAAGAGCTCCATGAGGCGTCGAGCGCTCGCTCATGCGAGAGCTGCATCGAGCATGGCGGATGCTCCAAACGTTCGCGACCACGCCACGCGCTGCGCTTTGCAGGGCGTCAAAAGCGCCTCCATGCCAACACGCCTGCCGAGTTTCAGCTTTCCAAGCGGCGGCGTCGAGGAGATATCACTCCATAACGCCCATGGCATCAGCGGCGATTTCCGCGGCGCGCAAGCGTCGTGAAGCGCCGGAGCGGGCGTGAACAGCGAGATCCCGTGTCGCGCCGGCTGTCTGCCAAGTCGGAGCGCGAGGCGCTGCGTCGTTGCGGAGAACCGAGGGTGACCGCTCCCGCGTCGCGGGTTGCGTTCCGCCGCCCGCACGCTTTGTGTGGCTCCACGCGTTTGCCGAAAGCGAGTGCTCATGCTCCTGACGGCGTCTGCCAAGTCGGAGCGCGTCGCGCTGCGTCGTTCGCCGGGAATCGCCAAGACAAGTTGGGAGCGGATCGACACGGTCACTTGTGTTCCGCGACGCCCACGCGCTGCACGCGACTCGCCGTTGCGCGCGTCGTCCCGGTCGCCGTCGTCTCGATGTGCGTGCCACGCGGCGTCTGCATCGCGTGGTACAACGCCGAGACGCAGCGTCGCGTCGCACAGAGCTGGTCACGCCTCGTGGCTGCGGCTGTGAAGCAACAGGAAGAAGAAGGAGAAGAAACGCTCCGATAAATAGATGAATAGATAGTTACACCATGCAATCGACTGTAGCCAAAAGGTCCTGTGGTGTTGGTTTCCGGGTTGAAGTTGGGACAGATGTAGCCATTCGTCGCAGACAGACACGTGGGACTTGCCGCCCAGAACAACGATGGACACACAGCTGCAGCTCGCTCAGTCTCTCTCTCTCTCTCGCGTTGCCTCTGCATCTGTGGCTGTGCGTTGACCCCCACTGTCTTCGTGCTGTAAGTGTTTCGTCTCGTGTCTCGTTCTCCAATTTTAATTCAAGCGCCACACGACTCCCTCCCCATTTCACTTCCAGACGCCACCGAGTCACACCATGAAGGCGTCGGCCGTCGTCGCACCGCGGCTCGTACGCGCTCAGACCGTCGACTTTACGACGACTGGTGTCGTGCCTTCGTCGCGCCCTCGTTCGTCATTCAGCCGCATTGACTCGCGGCGCCCAACGCTGCAGCTGCAGCTGCCGTCCACGCAACCAGCGAGTAGCGCGCCCCCGCGACAGCCCCCACCGCGGCCACGCTGCGACAGCCTGCGTCGCTGGCGCATGGAGCCGCAGTGCCTCGGGCGCTACTCCGTCGACAAGCTGCTCCTGCTGCAGGCGTTCCACGACGGCACGTCGCTCGCTCGGTCCTACGCGGTCATCGGGCTCACGGCTCTGCCAGTGCTCGTCGTTGCGGGCGTGATGCTCGCCGGCCAACCGCAGTTCACGGCGTCCACTGTGTGGCCACCGCCCGTGTCTTTCGTCGTCTGGACCGCGGCTGCGTACTCGCTGCTCGCCGTCGGCGCGATCCTTCCGTTCCGACAAGCGCTGCGACTCAGCGAGCTCTCGTACTCGTCGATGCTCGTCGCCATCGTCGCGCTCTGCTCGGGCCTCGGCAGCCAGGGGGTGAACCTGCTCGTCTCTCGCGTGTGGACGATCCACCACGTGCACTGGCCGCGGCTCGTGCTGCTCCCGTGGATGCTTCTCTTGCTGCTCACACACACTGCGATGCTGCACAAGCTGCTGTCGCGCAAGTGGAGGCGCGTCAAGCGGTACCTTCACGTGTTCCTGCTGCAGTGGCTCATCATCGGCTTTGGCGTAGGCGTCTCCGTCACGCTCGTGGAGCTTTCAGACAAGCAGAGTCCGGTGCTGCTGCCGCTCTGCGTTGCGTGGTTCCTGCTGTCCCCCGTGCTCAAGACCGTGCTGCGGCACAGGTGCTGGGACCCTGCGCGGCGCCTGCTAGACCTCTCGACCGACATCTCTATCTGCATGATCGAGATGCTTTGGTCTGTGCTGAACGTCGCGTGGCTCAGCACGACGGCGAGTTCCCACGCGCTCTCGCTCGTCGATCTCGTGCTACTGCTCGTCGTGCTCGCGGCCGTGGAGACGTTGGACGCGGCCGTCATCATCGGCACGTTTTCGCGCCGCGCGTTCATCGTGGACGGCGCCACGGCGCTCGGGACGGCGATCAGCATCGTCAAGAGCGCGCTGTTCCCCGCGGCGTCCACTGCGGGGACGACGCCGTCCCCCGACGCGGCGTCCTCGGGACGGCCACGGCGCCCGACGATCGACTGCCAGAGCCGCGAGTCCTTCAGCGTGAGCAGCCCCGACCGTGCGCTGCCCGTCGTCACGACGCGCTCTCCGTATCGACTCCGGCTGCCGTGGCTCTCCCAGATCGTCGCAAGCCGCAGCGCGGACCGGTACAAACCCCGGCGGTCGACGGCGAGACCGTCGTCGCAGCTCTCGGCGCAGCACTTTTTGCGCTGCGCCAACTCGGTCTTTCTTCCCGCCGCCGACTACGAAGAGAAAGGCACCACCATGCGCCGACTGCTCGATCTCTCGCGCTACACGATCGCGGCGGTCACGCACGACGCGCCGTCGTCTCCGTCTCCGTCTCCATCTCAGGCGCAGACGCAGGTCTCGTCGCATGAACCAGGCACCGCGCGGCGCGTCATGCTCGACGGATCACGATCCCTCGCCGCGAGCAAGCGCGCGTGCTGGAGCAGACGCTGCAGCTGCTCTTCGTGATCGAGGCGCTCGCGGTCAGCACGTTCCTGCAGGCACTCGTGCCGGGGGTTCTAGGTACGTCTGCCATCGTCCTTGGCACTGAAGGATAGGGTGTCATGTGACGAAAGACGGGAGGATCCCATTGTCTCGTAGCGCTCCTCGCAGTCGAACGACGGGTGATCGAGCGAGGCAACGTCGACATCCGCGTCGCCGTCGGCGCGTGCGTCTGCTCATGACGCGCGCGCTCGTGACGCTCGTCGTGCTGTCGGCGGTCGCCTCGCGCCAGTACGGCATCTCGCTGCCGCGACAGCTCGCGTTCGTGCTCGAGGCGTACAGCAAGACGTGCAGGGCAAGCTGCTGACCGTCGTGCTCACGCTGCTCCTCGTGACGCCCAACAACGCGCTGCATCTCTCGAGCCACGCAGTGCACATCGACGGCTGAAATAATACAAGAGAGAGAGAGAGAGTGAGTGTGCTGTGTGTCTGTGTGTGCATTACATCAGACATCTGTGCTCCCATCATGTGATTGATTAATCGTGTCGCGCAGTTCGTACAGTATTCCTATCGTCCGACCAGCCACGACCACCACGAGCGCTGTCCGTGGTCGTCGTCTGCCTGTCCATCTCTTCGCTACCGCATGGAGCTCCTGGCGGCGTCGCACCCGATCGACCTGCGCTCGTGTCAGCGCCCGCACCGACACGTTGAACGGACAGGTCTGCGGCAGCCCTCGAGCCGTGACGGACCCCGGGAACAGCGAGGCGGGCCGCGCCACCGAGCGATACAGTGGCGTCGCGTCCACGTCCCACGAGAGCATGTCGTCGCTGTTGATGTAGAGCGGCCGCGGGTCCGACGCATGGTCGTCGGGGACGTAGTGCAGCGCGTCGCCACACAGCACCGAGCGCCGGTCGCCGGCGTCCAGTCGCACGTCGGTGCCGATCGTCGCGACGGCGTGCGGCGTGAACGCGTACTGCGTCTCGGCGAGCTCGCACGCGAGAAAGTAGAGCTCCTTGTCGCCGTAGGACGGCGCGGCGAGCGGCGGCGGCTTGCGGCGGCGGCGCAGCGTCTGCTGCTTCGCGTCGTCGACCGCTGCGAACGGGAACGCGTCGACCGCGAGAAACGCCGCGAGGATCGCGGTCGCGCGCGGCTGCCACTCCTTGTGCCAGAGCACGAGCGACGAGTCCATTTGGTGCCCGGCGCGCAGCGTCCACGCGTGGCTCTGCAGCAACACGTCGCTCGGCTCAAACGAGAACTGCGACCGGAACGGCGAGAACCGCGCGAGCGGCGACGGCGACGGCGGCACACGCGGCAGCGACGCCAGCGCGCGGAACGGCGCCACGTCGAACGATGCCATAAAGTCGTGGAGAAAGCTGACGTGGTCGCGGCCGGGCACGCGCTTGGCGAGGTACGACGCGTCGTAGCTGATGCGGTCCGTGAAGAACAGCGTGCCGGTCGCCTGGTACGCGGGCGAGCTCCACAGCGTCATCGGGCTCTCGAAGAACAGCGTGTCGGCGTCCAGCAGCATGACCTCCGAGAACGACGACAGCACGAGCGCGAGCACCTTGATGCTGAACGACCGGAAGCGCCAGTGGCAATCGGCGAGGTCGCGGCAGAACAGCGGCTCGCCAAGCGACGTCCGCAGCGTCGCGGCGGTCGCGCAAATGTCGTACACGCGGACATGCGCGTCCTCCGCCAGTAGCCGCTCCACGTGCGCTGATGAGAGGTCGCCGCAGTGGGGAATCTCGATCGGCAGTGCGACGCCCATCGCGCGGAGCTCCAGGATGAGCGACACGCCGAGCGTCACGATGTCGTCGAAGAGCGGCAGCACGACGCCCCGCGAGCCTGGCGTCGTCTGCTGGCTAGCGAGACGCGCGAGCGTGTCGACAAAGTGGCGGCTCGTGGCGTGCGCACTCATGCGCCCGCTCCGCGGTAAACGATCAGCGTAAGACGCTGGTGGCGAGGCCACGCGAGACGCCACATTGGGCGACGCACTGTGCGGGATGAGCTGCACGTTGACGACGACCACAGCGAGCGCCATTAGCGCCAGGAGAGCGACGAGCCATCGCCGGCGGCGCTGGTTGTACACGCACGCGTTCCACCAGCGAGCAGCGCGGAGCTCGAGAGACCGCCGATGAGCGGTTGGGAGGGTCATTTTGGCTGACACGTACAGAGAGTGAGTGTCACTCAGTTGAGGAGGTCCTCCACACCTGCAGACGATGTATCATTGGCTGAAAAGATTCATCATCGACTCTGGTTGGATGAAAACGGGTTATGGGTTCATCCTGACAGCATGAGACCTCCACTGAAGGTACACTGGAGGCGATGTGCATCATCACATCCAAGGTCGCGCTGTTCTGACGACGAGCATCGCGTGTGACACACTCGCGACGCCACAGAAAACCAGCGGATAGCTTGTGGTCTCTGTGCGAGCGTGCGTCCACAAGCATCACGCGGCGCCCACCAACGCGAGGTGAGGTCACCCGAGGACCACCTCCATCTCCCCCTCGGCTAAACCGCCTGTCTGGTCGACTGGTCATTGACCTGTCGCACGGACAGACCAAGCAAACGCAGCTGCTCTCTTCCGCCACTGTGGTCTCATTCGCGATTTCTGCCAGCGAGCTGAAGCCTCCATTGTAACCTGCGTGTCGAGTGGCGAGACACCTCGGAGATGAAGGTCGCCCAGCCAGCGCTCGGACCCTTTGTGTCACTCCACCGTCACGGTCACGGCGATGGCTGCGTCCCCCTCGCAACAGGGGCAGTGGAGCTGCCCCCGATAGCGTCGCCCGCCCCATCGCCGTCTGATCGTGTCGACTCCGAGCCGTCATCCTTCTGTGCGCTTCTCGAAGCCGCGTCCTCGGTGGAGCCGCTCGGTGTGCCGCCGGCATCACCGGTGCCGAGCCACAGCTCGGAGCTACTCTCGCCATCCACACCTGGCACAGCGGATTCGACGGATCTTCGTCGCCAGCGCAATCGAATCTCGTGTCGTAAGACACGGCTAAAGCGCAAGCTCGAGCAAGCCAGCGCGGCAATTCTCAACCGTCAGCGTCAGGAACGACAGCAATATCTGCTGGATCTGCGTGATGAGCTAGAGGACACGAACGCTCCGAACACACCAACGCGACGTCTCAGCTCTTCATCGCAATGGACGGAGCTTCTTCGATCATTCATCGCCAAGACCCTGCACTACGCGCTCATGGATCCCGAATATCTGGACGCGAGGCGCTCGTTGCTGCATTCCAAGTATCGCAAATGGTGGCCGAAGCGCGGTGCGATGCACACGCTGGTCATGCAATGGCTCAACATTACTCGAGGTCTCTCCAATGTGGATCTCTTGTCTGTACAGCTTCTGAAGAGCGAGCCCGTTTGTCGATCGCCGAGACAGAATACGAAGACCATCGCAATGAAGCCATTCTTGTGTACGAATGGAAATTGAGAGGGTTCCGCGAGGACTCAATTTCGAATGGTCACCCGAACGCGGTCGACATTATTGGCACTACACGGATTCAGTTTGTTGGCCCCACGCCGCAGCATGTTGAACTGTTGAAGACGACGTTGACGCCACAAAAACCCGTGAACACCTCGAACTCTACTGCTATCGCCTACCCAAGAGACACAATCTACTGTTAAGCAAGACCTCGTTCAAAGCCTGTCACTCATGGCCCTCATCGTCAACATCACAGGCGTCAAATAAATGAACTCACGGTAGACAGACTTGAAAATGGCACGTATCGTTTATTGACCCCTTGGGTTGTTGGGACACGTTTCCTCGAGCAAATGGACCTTCCAACCGCGTTTCCCTGGCGGAATGTCGTCGTGACAAAGCGGACAACGGCTCGCCTTCTTTGGGTGTGGACGTGGCGGACAGTCATTGAGGGAGACATGCTTCTCGTAAAACTTGGACGTGATCGCCTCTCCGCAGCGTGGGCATTCTTTGTGGTTGCGCTTCATCTCACATTCGATCAACAAGTGCTCGTTCAGACTCGAAATCTCGATCACCTGGCCACACATCTTGCAGGGTGAGAGCATTCGACACTCTGCCCAGAAATGCTGATCGAGGCGATCTGAATCAAACTTCTCATCGACAACACCACAAAATGGACACGTGTACTCGTCCACAGACTCATCATCGTCGTCTGCGTCGTCGGTCTCCTCCACCACGGCAGCTCGACCGTTGTCCCGCCGGCGATCATCATTCTTTGCCTGTCCTTTCGCCCTTGCATCGCGGCCACTCTGACTGGTGTCCTCATTGTTCCCCTTTGACCTGTCATTTCCACTCTTCTTGCCGTTGTTTCGGTTGCTGGCTGCTCTTGCAGTTTCAGCGGCTTCAAAAGCCACCTGGTACTCCTCCAGTTGCTTTGGTCGCAATGATTTCAGGTATCCTTCAACGTCTGAGCCGACCAACTAACCGTGGGAGCGGAGGCACGTTAGTAGTATTCATGAATCATACATGATCTCAATAACGTACCAAATAGAGTGCGACCGTGATTTCTTTCGCAACATCACGAATCTCACGAGCCTGATGCCCGAAGCAGTTGCTGTCTTCCATGAAGCTCATAATTCCTTCAACGGAGTGGTCGCTGCTTTGAAGTAGATCGAATTGAGCAACTAGCTCCTTGATAACAAGCAGGCGGCCGTGAAGAAACTTGATCCCGAGTGGCTTTTTTGACCGCTTCACAATGTGCGACATAACAAACGCAACACCGACATTCTTTGCTGACGCCAGTCGCAAAGCATATTCGAAGCCTCCTCTCGAACTCTTCCCTGCGTTTCTCCAAGCTTGTTCACGATTTGAGTGGTGCTGTTTGCCAGCTAAACAATTGTATCGTTAGCACGAGATGACATGAGCGAAAAAAGTGACAGGTCATCCAGCAAACTTACCATTGACGTCATGTCTTCTTTCCGCATTCGTGAGCCGTACGCTAGAAGCTTCTCCAATAATCGAAGGCTGACAGCGCGACTTGTGCAATGCGGTCGCCTGCTCCACTTTGAACAAGCGTGCTACCCACCCGCAACTTTTGCTGTATCGTGGGGTAATTGATCCAGATCGTTGGTAATTCTCCGAATCGCAATGTCACGATGATTCCAGAGATTGCTGTAGAAACATCGCACGAAGAATAGACCCATGACGTCAATGAGTTCCTCGCTTTCTTTCTCCAGCGCCTCCGGAAGCTCATCAGGATCTGGCAAATTCTCGGCGTCTGGAAAGCCGCGAAAGTTCGGGTTAGAGCCACCGTCGATAGGGTCTCCACCGTCCCTTCGCTCGTAGTTATCATCTTCACCATCTCGTTGGAGGCTTCTTGTGCTCGATCTCGCAGGACTGAAACCTTGTGTTTGGGACCGACGGATCGGGTGCTCATCAGGAGAGTACATGTCTCGAGGAGAGAAGCTGGGCTGTGTGGGTGAGGGTTGCGAAGACGACGTTGCCAGCATTCCTTTCGTCCCCGCAACCGTTGCGGCCCCTGCTCGTGGAAGAACTTGGCTTCGTCTGTTTGAGCTTGATGGAGCGCCACCGTACGTTGGCGACGGATTATTGAAAGCTGCCGTGGAACTTCCCCCACTTGGAGACGCCATAATCGGCTGCATCTCGTTGCTACCCACAGATGCCTCCAGCATACTAATCTCGTCCTTAATCCTTTTCGCGAGATCATAGTCCTCGTTAGCCACAGCTTCTCGCTTCTGAGCTTCTAACCGAGCGAGCTGCAGTCCAATGCTCTTGAGCTGCTCTTCCATTTGCTTCAACCGCTTTGCTTGATCATAGTCTTCAGCTGCAACCGCTTTGTCTTTCGCGATCTGGATCTCGCGTATTCTCTCTGCTGTCTTGGCGTCGAAACGCATATCAAACGCCAAGTCGCTAGTGCCATTTACAGCCGAAGCCTTCGTTATCGACCGAGACGGTGTGAGTGACTCACTTGTTGTCGACGATTGGTTGGGCAGCTCGTCGGTCACAGCGCTGAGTGGTTCTCCACACAAATTGACAGCCATGATGCCAACTTGACTGTACACATTGCGCTCGTTGATGTAGCATTGGTGCAAGAGGAGCTTTACAAAAGTGGCCTCGTTGTCGATATGCACCGTCTTGAGCTCTCTCGCCATGTAGTTGCTCTCGACATTGGATTTGAGTGTCAGGTACCTAAGTGCAGACACAGCGTCAGGTCTCGTTATCATCACATGGAGGGACAGTCTTGTGGCACGAACGAACCCGAGGCGTTGAAACGTCGCGTCCGCGAGCGTCGTGCTCGTGCTGAGGAAGAGCTCGATCTTGGTCGCGATGTGTGTCTGATGCGACAGCAACTGCACCTGACAGATGCGACTGCGGCCTTCGTTGATCTTGAGCACGAGCTCCTGCGGATACTCGCAGTTCCTGCGACACTCCCACGATCAGGCATGGGATTGAGATTACCACTCTAGGCCAGCGAGACACGCACTTGGGCGTCATGTATCCCTTGCTGCTGGACGCATGCTCATTGAGCTCACGCGCAGGGAACGCGGCGTCTTCCCCCGAGCACGCGACGACCGTGAAGCGCAGCTTGTTCATGACGACGCAAGTGTCGGTCCTTCAACTTGCACCGCATGCGCTGGTGACCGCCGTCTGTCTGTATGGAATGAAACGACAGCATGGGGCTGGTCGCCTTTGAATTGCACACGTCAATTCAAATTCGAGTTGGAAATAGAGTGATGGTCTCTTCAACCTCTGCTATGTGATATGCTGGCATCATAACGGACTCGCTCCCCCTCCCAAGCCCCGACAGCGAGAGAGCGAGTGAGTGAGTGGATCATAGATAGAGGAGACTCGATGGCGCCGTCCAAGAGCAAGAAGAAGAGCCGCGCGATCGACGACAGCGACGACGACGGCGGCAACTCGTCTGCGGCGTCGGTGTCCTCGCGCTCTGGCAGCGGCAGCGGCTCGGACTCGGGCAGTGGATCGGGCAGTGGATCCGAGTCCGACTCGGGCAGCGGCAGTGGAAGCGGCAGCGGCAGTGGAAGCGGCAGCGGCTCGGACTCGGGCAGTGGATCGGGAAGTGGCTCTGGCAGCGGCAGTGGCTCTGGCTCTGGATCCGGTAGCGGCAGCGGTTCGGGAAGTGGCAGTGGCAGCGGCAGCGGCAGTGGCTCCGATGGCTCGACAGCGTCCGTGAAGAAGCGCAAGAAGCCGAGTGAGCGCAATGCTGCGAAGAAGAAGACCGCAGCAGCAGCGAAGGGCGCAAAGGCGGCAAAGACAAAGTCACCGGCCAAGGGAAAGAAACCCGCTGGTAAGAAGGCGACCGCGGCGGCGAACAAGGCGACGGATGAAAAAGTGAAGGAAGAGAAAGAGGCTGACGCCGATGACGAAGACGACGGACCCCGTGGTGCGCGCGGGAAGAAGCGCATCACGCAGCGCATCAAGGTCGAGGATGAAGAGAATGACGACGAGGACGAGGAGTTGAAGGGACTCACCGAGTTGGAGAAGGAGAAGCGACTTATGTACGTTCACTCTCGCTGGCGGCTCTGTAGGTCGCAGTTTTTGATCAGTGATCTTCAAACACATCTAGGGAAAAGTATGAGGCACAGGCGCAAAAGAAGAAGGAGGAGGAGCTGCAGAAACGATACGCCGCAGCCGAAGGAAAGGGCGACCAGGATGGAGAGGACGATGAGGAGGCGGAATCCATGCCCACCCGCCGAGGAGGACGAAGCCGCGAAAGCGATCGTCGCAAGGAAGCTCTCGCTAATATTCGCAGCAACAAATCGAGCGAAAAGAATCGTTCGATTCTGAATGATCGTCTTGGAGATGGTGACGACAGCGATGGCGCGTATGGCGACAATGATTCTCATCACGACTTGGCTGAGCGTCGACGAAAACGCCAGGAGCTGACGCGTCGCTCGGGACGAAAGCGTGGAAGCGACGATGAAGATGAGGACAGCGACGATGCCTACAGTGGCGATGAATCGCCGCGTCACAAGCGACGCAAGAAGGGTCGTTCTGGAAGCGGCGACGAAGAGGATGGGGCTGCAGCCGACAAACACACGATCAAGTCTGCGCTGTTGATGTCACTGGAAGCCCCTAAGGTTGACATCGATGACGTTCCCAAAGCAGAAGAAATGGTCCCGGTCAACTGGAACCAAGCAAACCACTACCTGCTGCGAAAGCGATCATTCTTCGAGAAGTATTACTTCGAGCCTTACTTCGACAAGCTTGTTCGAGGCGTTTATGTCCGCATCCCGATCGCGCCTCACGAAGGAGAGATGGTGTATCGTTTCTGTGAAGTCATCGGTGTGTGCAAGATGTCCAAGCCATACACTTTCTGCGGTGAACAAACGAGTAAGGGCTTGACATGCGCATTCGGAAAGAGCCGAATCGAATGGAAGATTAGTAACTTCTCAAACCACTCATTGCGCGAGAAGGAATTCCTTGTGTGGCGGGCTACACTAAACAAGGAGCGCATGAAGCTACCGACACACGCAGAGGCGAAGAAGCTTGCGCGCGATAAGCAGAAGATCATCTCGTCCCATCGCTACACTGACGAAGAAGTGAGCGAGATGGTGAGACGAAAGAAGGAGATCGGAATCCCTCAAGTATCTCTTTCTGTTCAGCGTGTTCGACTCGAACGCGATATTAAGGCTGCGCAGGATATGAAGAACTTCGAGAAGGCTATCAAGCTTGAGGAGAAACTGCAGCGACTGAAAGCTGAGCACGAAAAGCGGCTGAATGACAAGAGTGATGAGGTGCTGCGAATCAACGAAATCAATCGACGAAACCGTGAAGCCAACATGAAGAAGGATCTGCAAGCCCATGAGCTGAACGAGGCGATGCGTGATCGCATGTCTCACGCTGAGAAGCTGCAATTCATTCGTGCGAACGCGAAGAAGATGTACTTGTCTAGTGACAAGATTGAGAAGAACTTGAAAGAAGGTCGTCTGATCAAGATGGAGGATGGTCGTATTCTCACTTTGAACAAGATGCACGAGATTGAAGCGCTTCCAGATGACCTCGTGCGAGACAAAAGCATCAGCGCCAATCATGGAGCGTCTGGTAGTGATCCACTCGAAATCGACATTGAGAAGCTGCTGGCAAAGCAGCGAGAGCGAAAAGAAAAGCTGGAAGCCTCACAAGACTCGGCAAATGGTGATAAGGGCGTGGAATTCGTCGGCGGCGCTGCTCCAACCAGCGTGACAGAGATCGCGAACACAACGATTCGTATCAAAGACGACGATGGATCGTGGATGACGCTTCGCGCCGCGAATGAGATCGTGAAGGAAATGAAAAGCAAGCCAACGGTGTCGGCGGAGGCCAAGTCAGCTCGTCGCGGTATCACTGTCAAGGAGTACTTTGACCGTGTGAAAAAGCGCCGTGTGGATGGATGAGAGCCATCTACCGACGCGGCTCGACAGCAAGAGGAAGCCACCTTCATTTCAAACGAGAGCTTGCTACAGTAGATATACAAATCGCAGATAGCGTTCGAAAAAAAGAGGAGTACTTGGCGGTTGTGCGGACGCCGACCGATTCGGTGCGCTCGCGTTTATCTTGAGCAGCGCCGCCAAGCTGGAACTCGGTGATTGGCAAACTGCTCACAGTATGTAAATCTAAATGCGGTTGCCTCAATCGTCTCTCTCCTCCCTCGCTCTCTCTGTTTGAGCGTGAGCCACTCTCAAATTCTCCCTCAATCTTGAGTGCGTGGTGAAGATGACGCAGACGACAGACCCGCTGTCGGTCACTGAGATGAAGCCCAGCTCAGCGCCGTTGACGCCCCACGCCAAGACCCACAAGAGCGGCTACAGCCACCTCTCGAGCCCGTCGGTGGTCGGCGTCCCGCCGTTGCCTCGACGCCTCGGCCATGTGCACGTCGTGACGATGCAGGAGCGCGTGCAGCGCCTCATGGATGGGTACGTTGGTTGACCTGTAGATCGAATCAAGAGACGCATGATCTCCCCTTGTTGTCAGGCGCATCGGGATCACGCTCGAGATGATCAACGTGCTACTGAGCGTCGTGCTCGTAGTCATTGCAATCGTGAAGGTGCGTTTCTGAGTTTGTCGGAGGACTGCGAGATGTCTGTCTGACGGTCTGTTGATTTCCGCCGTCAGACGTACGAGGCGAACACCAACTTGACGGATCCAAGCTACAGCGCGTTTGAACTGGGCTGCACGGCGCTGTTCACGATCGATTTGGTACAGTCCTCTCACCCACGCAGTCTCCCTCTCTCCCTCTTTCTCGCTCTCTGACTCGTGCTTACTTTCCATAGATTCTTCGGGTATTCGCTGCAGAGGACCGCATGAAGGTGCTCACGAGCCCCATGGGGATCATCGACATCATCACCATCGTGCCGACGTACTTGGCGCTGTTCCTCGCGTCCCTCAGCGGTTCCATTCTCCCGCTTCTGCGTGTGCTTCGAATCTTCCGCATGCTCGCAGTGCTGCGTCTCTATCGCGTCGTGGACTCGTACCAGGGATACGACTACGAGGTACGATGAGTCTTTCCCTCGCCGACGGTTCGTTCTTCTTGTGAGATCTAATGCGCATGCGCTTGAACCAGCTCGCTGTGTTGATCTTCACGATCGTCGCTGTCATCCTCGTGGCTGCTGGCGTCATGCAGGTGCTTGATGAGGACTACTACAAGTCGCAGGGGCAGCACCTGCAGTTCCACGAGGCCGTATACTTCGTCTTCGTCACAATCTCCACCATCGGTACGCGACATTCTGAGAGGGAAGCTCCGACTGAGTGACTAATGGACGCTATCCCCTCCACAGGCTACGGCGATATCACGCCCAAATCGACGATCGGTCCGTCTAGCTCTCTCTCTCTCTCTCTCACCCGTCAGACCCACCAAGGGATATCATGACTCACGGCTTTCTCTGTGTGCAGCTCAACTCTTCGTGATCCTCATCATCGGCTTCGTGCTCACGGTCATCCCCGTGCAAGTGAACCGTATCGCCGAGCTCTCGCAGCTCCAAAGCGGCTACATGACGAGCTACACACCACGGAAGCGCGGCGGCTCGCGCCACGGCGGCCACGTCGTCGTCACGGGTGACGTGTCCTACGACTCGGTCTCGAGCTTTCTCCACGAGTTTTACGGTCCGCGCCAAGGACTCGTCGACATGGACGTCGTCGTGCTCGCCGACGAGCAGCCATCGCGCCACCTCGCATCGCAGCACTGCTGCGCCAGGCGCAGTACCAGCGCCGCGTGTCGTACCTCTTCGGCTCGCTGCTGCACGAAAAGGACGCGGCTCGCGCGCGCGTCGACAGCGCGACCGCTGTTTTTGTGCTGGCGACGGCGCAGCCAACGCGCCACGCCAGCACTGCGGACGCCAGCACGATCCTCCACGCCATCGCAGTGGACCGCGTCACGCTGCACGCGCGGCAGCGGAGCGACGCCATGCGCTGCTTCATTCAGCTGCTGGCGCCGCGACCGCCGCGCTGCCTGCGCCAGATCACAGGCGTCGAAGTCGCGCTCAATACGCCGCGTGTGCGTGCGGCCATTCTCGCGCGGAACGTCGTGTGTCCCGGGGCCACGGCGCTCGTGCTGAACCTCCTGTCGTCCGCCAAGGACAGCGAGCTCGCGGCTGCGGCCACTGCGCCGCTGTGGATCACAGAGTACAGCCACGGACTGCAGCACCAGTTCTTCCCGGTCATTCTGCCGCGTGCGTTCGACGGCGTCTTGTGGGACGACGCAGTCGAGTGGCTCTACACCAAGTGCGTTCACTTTGTTTCGATATACTGCATGGATGGAAGTGTGGACGATGGACTTATTGTATGTGTGCACGACAGCTTTGAAGTGATGCTGATCGCTGTGCACGATCGATCTGACGCGTCTAGTCTTCGTCGGCGCCAGCGTGTTCGCCTCTCACCGTCTGGCTACCGACTGAACGAGCAGTGCGTCCACGCGTCTCAATGGCTCTCACTCTCTCTTTCTCAACCTGGTGGAGGCTGATGGATTGTATGCATGGATGTTCAACTAGGGATGTCGCGTTCCTCATCGCAACAAGTGCGTCCGCCGCGCAGCGTGCGATCGACAGGTTCGCGTCCTCTGCTGCTGCCATCGCTCCAGCGGAGACAGCAACAAATGGAGCCAAGGCGGAGCGCACGGTGCTCGCGTTCTCCGGGCACTCCGTTCTCGACCGACTCACAGACATTCGCGACCGCGCTGCGACTGACTGGCCGAGTACCGAAAGCCGAACGACGCGCACGTCGACGCTGAGCTCGGAGCCGTCGACGCCTCCTGCGTCTCGCTCTGTAGATCTGCAATCGCTTGGCAGCGTTCACACGATTTCTGAGACTGTGGAGCCTCCAGAGACGGCATCGCCACGAACTCGCCTGCAGCTTCTGTCGACTGATGCACTGCGCTCGCTCTCTGGTCACGTCGTCATTTGTGGCGACCTTCTGCACGCGCTGCAAGTGGCGTCGTATATTGCCCCCGTCCTCAGCGAGCTCCAAGCGAACGCGACCGTTCTTCTCGTGCTGCAGCGCATCCCCAGCGACGGCGATATCAGGGGGGCACTGGCGTGTCTAGACGACGCCTCGGGCGCTGTGCTGGACCGCGTTGTGATTGCGTCAGGCGCCGCCCAGAACATGGACGACATGCTTCGGGTGCGTGCGCATGCCGCTCGCTCTGTGATCATTCTCCCAAGCGACATCGGTGGTTTGGACAGTTCGCTGTCCTCTTCCTCCCAGCAGCAGCAGCAGCAGCAGGTAGAGACGAGCGGGACGGCGACGGCGATGGCGATGGCTGGTCACCTCGTGGACTTTCAGGTCGTTCTGGCGACGCTTTCGCTGCACACGATGAACCAGCAGCTCCAGCTCCAGCACCAGCGCCACAGCCAACGTCTCAAATCCACAGCAATGGCGGCGAATCCAACCGATTGGCCCCAGGCGCCAAGCGTCTGCTCGGTCGTGCACTCGGGGGAGAGTACCGCCTTCATCGCTCATCGTCGTGGCATGGAGACCGGACTAGGAGACGTCGTGGGTGGCACCTCCACGGTGCCAGCGTCCGCCACGTTCTCGCCTCCGTTCGCGGCAGGAGAAATTTTCGTGGACGGCGCGTTGGACACGCTGCTGTGCCAGTCCTTTTTCAATCCGTACATCATCGATCTCGTGCGAGCGATGGTCGGAGACACAAAATATCGCAACCGCAGCGAACGACGACAGAGCAAAACTCGCGAGTGCACCAGCCACAGCGACAGAAGCAGCGACAGCAAATATGGCGACGCGGACGTGGACGACTGGACGAGCAACACTCCCTCGGTGGAAGAGGAGCATTCGGTCGCGATGGTGTCGATGCCAATCCCGAGAGAGCTCGAGGACCAGTCGTTCGGCAGAGTGTTCCAGCACGTTCTGGCGGAGCGAGGAGCGCTGGCGATCGGCATCTACCGTCGCGCGAGAGACCCGCGTCGTGGCAATGCGCTGCCGTACGTCGTGACGTGTCCACGCGCCGACATGATCGTGGAGCGAGGCGACTCGCTGTTCGTGCTGCCTTCGAGCCATGGTCGACGTCGAGCGAGCACGTGTCCCGCATGATCACCGTCCAGGTGGATGCATCCACATCTGTGGATGCCGTACAGGACTAAATGGTTTTCTAACCGACGTTAGACGCGAAAAGAAAAGATCTTCGGGTGCAGCCATGACGACAGTGCACTGAGTTAACAGTGTACCCATGCGATGCCGTGTCGGCGACACCGACGTGAAGAGTGTTCAGTTGGTCTGCAGAGACGGGGCGAAACGCTGTTAAACGAGTACTTCAATGTGGTGGATTTGCAGCAGGCAGACGATCCGAAGCCTAACATACGGGAACGACTCGATCCCTTGTGCTGAAACTGAGGAGAAAAAACCGAAGAACTGCAGCTGGCGCTTCTGTTTCCGTCCGTCCACTCGGTGGGATCGCCGTCCACGAGCGGCTCAGTTCGTCCGTCCGTCAGTCGCCGACTGATTGACTTCGTGCCGAATGACGAGCTACCCGCGCCACGACTACGAGGACGTCCGCTCGTTCATCGCCGTGCGCTCCCCGTCATCGTCCTCCTCATCGCGCCGCCGCCGCTTTCCGCCAGACAAGGCGTCCAGCGATCACGTCCAATATCCGCATCCGTATCCACATCCACAGCCTCAGCCACAGCGCCGCCGCATCGGTCGCATCCACGTCGCGACATGGAAAGAGACCGCGCAAGATTTCCTCGACGGGTACGGCGGCTTCCAAAGACGTCGAGCGTCCGCAGTGGATACCAACAGTGTCGATGTCTACTTGCTGCAGTCGAGGAGGGCTCGTGCTCGAGACGCTCAACGTGCTGCTCAGTGTCGTGCTCGTCGTCGTCTCTGTGATTGAGGTATAGTGTATGCGTGACGCTGTGGAATGCGTGGACGCCACCTCACGTGACTGCCTCCCTGTCTCCTGTCTCTAGTCGTACGAGAAGAATCCGAGGCGCCTTGGCATCGGCTACGACGTCTTCGAGCTCATCTGTACAGGCATCTTCATGCTCGATTTCGTAGGCATCAGTCATTCGGTTCGCAAGCTCTGCGTCCAACCATTGCTCGGACTGATCTTCGCACATGTAGGGACTGCGTATGTTTGCATCCGACGATCGCGCGCGGTTGATCGTGACTCCGTTAGCGATCATCGACATTATCACGATCGTGCCGTCGCTCTTGAACGTATGTCGCTTGGCGATCCTGCATCTACTCTAATGGAAGACTGAGTGTGTTCTATGGAGGACCACAGCTCTTTCTTTCGTCGCTCAATGGTGGAGCGCTACCAATCGTTCGCGTCCTCCGAGTCTTCCGTATGCTGGCGGTGTTGCGCTTGTACCGCATCGTTCAGTCTTACAGAGGCTTCGATTATGAGGTTGGTCAATTCAGCATTTCCCAAGTCGGCTCTGGCTAATTTCTATGCACCATAGCTTGGAGTGCTCATCTTCATGATCTTCACCGTCATCTTCGTGGCCGCTGGAGTGATTCAAGTCCTGGATGAATCCCATTACAAGCAGAACGATCTGCCGCCGCTGCAGTTCCACCAGGCGGTCTACTTTGTATTTGTCACCATCTCGACTGTCGGTGCGTTGCCTCCAGAGTCAGTGCCAGCGTCGTATTGAAGCTGGCACTGAAGTGATGGATTGCTTGTGCTCCAGGTTACGGCGATTTCACTCCCAAGACTGCTGCTTGTGCGTTCTCCGTGATCTGTTCATCCACTGCTGCTCTTCATCCTCACTGACGAAAGGTTTACTGAAGCCCAATTCTTTGTCATTGTCATTCTCTGTGTCGTCGTCACCGTAATTCCTCGCCAAGTGAACCGTCTCGTCGATCTGTCGAGGCTCCACAGTGGCTACATGCACAGCTATCCGTTGCGTAAGCGTGGTACTTTGAGCGGCGGCCACGTCATCGTGACCGGTTGCATCAGCTTCGAATCTGTCTCGAGTTTTCTCCGAGAGTTTTATCGCTCCCGACAAGGCCGCGTCAATATGGACGTCGTGATCCTCGCGGATCAGGCACCAACCGACAGCCTCATCACTGTGCTTCGGTCTGTGCAGTACCGTCGACGCACGACGTACCTGAAAGGATCGCTTCTCAATGCGAAGGACGCCAAGCGAGCGCATGTTGAAGTCGCAGCCGCTGTGTTTATCCTGGCAGACAAGAAGAAGATCAAGCACGCGGAAGCTGCCGATGCCCTCACGATTCTACAGGCACTCGCGGTCGACAAGTTCAAGTTCTCGGCGGCCAACACTGCGAGGCGTCGGCGCCGACTGGTCAACTACAGCACTCGATGCTTCGTTCAAGTGCTGTCTCCGCTCCGCTCCCGAGGGCTGCGCACCATCACCGGCGTTGAAGTGGCGCTGAACACCCCGAGGCTCCGCACCGCCATTCTTGCTCGCTCGATCCTTTGCCCAGGGGCTTCTGCTCTACTTCTCAACTTGATCTCGTCGACGCCAGAAGAGAAGATCGCACGAGCACAGGATACCAAGATGCCGTGGATCGTCGAGTACGCACACGGCCTGCAGCACCAGCTCTTTCCCGTCATTCTGCCGCGCTACTTTGATGGCATGGCATACGAGACCGCTGCTCGAAAGCTCTACACCAAGTACGTCGACCACTGTCTGGATCGTGATGTGAGGTTTTCATTTGCTGTCATGATGATTCAGATTCGACGTCATCTTCATCGCTATCTACGACAAATCTGCGATTCAACGTGGCGGAAAACCCGTTCGCTTGTGTCCATTTCGCCACACACTGCGCGAAAGGTACGTCGTAAAATCTGGACACTAAATCTCTCTGTGTCGACTGATTACTCAAGCTTTGTGGTTTGTTTAGCGACATTGCGTTCTTTATTTCCTCAAGTGCAGCGCACACTCAACATGCAGTTGACTCACTCGAGAGGCTCGAGTCACCTACGCTCTCAGTGTCGAATGTCGCGCCTCGAGGAGGCAAGTACGGCTACTCGTCTGCGCCGACGCTTGTTTTCAACTCGGAGTCGGTCCTGGATCGGCTCTCGACCGTCCGGGATCGAGCGCTATCGGTGCACGTCCCCAGCGATGATGAGGACTCGATGGACGCTGTGAGTTCATGCGACACCGACACAGTCGAGTACGCACAGTGTCCCCCGACGCTCCGACGGACGTCGTCCGAGCGAAGCTTGCACCGACTGCACACTCCCGTCGGCTCCGTCGCGTACGTCCCCGTGCTGCCTCCGTTCCTCGATCGCAAGATGTCGATGGGGCTTCCCGTTCGTCCGTCGTGGCGTCTCCGCAGTCGGGAGCTCAAGGAGCTGGCGGACCACATCATCATCTGCGGTCCGCTCGCGCACAGCGTTCAAATTGCGTGCCACCTTGATGAAGTGTACCGCAATGAGTTGCTCACACACGACGTTGACGACGACGACAGTGCTGTGGGAAGCGAGTCCATGGCCCCAAGGCGCCTGCGTCCTCTCGTTTTGCTGCTCGTCAAGCAACTCCCGCGGGACGAGGATATCCAGAATCTGCCGATGCCACTGCCAGACCGCGTGTTCGTCGAGAAGGGCGTCTCGCAGAACGTCGAGGATCTGCTGCGCGTGAGGAGCTACATGGCCAAGGCCGTGCTCATGATCCCTGGTAACTGGAAGTACCACGTGGACGAGCTGCGTGACGAGTCGGGTGAGGAAGTGAACGAGCACCTCCTTGACTACCAGGTCATCATGTCGACGCTATCGCTACGCACGGTTCAGGAACTTTACCACGAGCACCTGCAGACCTCACCACCGTCTCGAGGGGCGCATCTCGAGGCTCCGCCTGTGCGTCGGCCAACGATCACTTGCTCGGTCGTCAAGTGGCACTCGAGCGTCGAGTATTTCGCACACAAGAGCAGCCTAAGCACCCGCGAAGACGACGGCGATCACGACGCTACGGTCAGCACTGCACCAGTGCCCACAGGCCTCGAGCCGTGGTTCTCGCCTGGCCACGCGCCTGTATTCACGGGGTCCTTGTTATCCCAATTGCCTCGAACGCAGGTCCCGACAGACGTGCTGTGGCCAGGTCACTCGGCGACGTTCCTACCGTCGTACGCGGCTGGCGAAGTCTTCGTGGACGGCGTGCTGGACACGCTGCTGTGCCAGTCATTCTTCAACCCGTA
Organism: Pythium insidiosum; assembly: GCA_022836835.1. NCBI lineage: Eukaryota > Oomycota > Peronosporomycetes > Pythiales > Pythiaceae > Pythium > Pythium insidiosum. The sequence goes on from JAKVDI010000154.1 coordinate 26,742, forward strand.
TGTCATCGACCTCATCCGCGCGCTCGCAGGCGACTGCTACTACTACTACGCGGACGGTCACGCGACACAGCGCGAGCAGCACAGACGTTTGTGGCGTCCATGATGCGGTTCTTCCAGTCGTCGCACCGCTCTGAGCAAGAAGACTCGGACTCCGACGCGGGGGACAAGACGCACTCGATCACTGATGACGACGAGGAGCTCGTGATGGCGGCAACGACGCCGCGCCGCGAGTTCCCAGACGCTCCACAGTCGGCGCCGGAGCGAGTCGAGGCTCCGCGGGCTAAGCCAGTCATCGAGTTTCCCGTGCTCACGATGGCGACCGTCGCGCCGGAGCTTGAGGGTCGCTCGTTCGCGTCCATCTTCACGCGCGCGCTGGAGCAGGACGTGCTGGTACTCGGGATCTACCGCCGCGCGGACGACGTGCACCGCGGCAATGCGCTGCCGTACGTATTCACGTGTCCACCGTCGACGCCAAACGTGACAGTCAAGCGCGGCGACGTGTTGCACGTCGTCACGCAGCGCCTACCGCCCGTGAGTATCGAGTAAATCACATGCTTGACTTGAGGAGCGAAGCGAGCGAGAGAAAGAGAGAGAGAGAGAGAGAGAGAGAGAGAACGCGATGGAGCTCTCCAGCAAAGCAGTCGGCGAGCTGTCATGGCGCGTGCACCACATGACATGGGTCCAGAGTGTCCCATACGGGTGGCTGGATCGGCCACACCCTCCATTCCGCGTAGCCATTGGCTGAAACAATCCAGCACTGGCCTCCAGTTGGCCAGAAACAGGGCGGTTAGGTCTGCGCACATCTCATGTGGCCATCAGTCCGCGCCGTCCGCTGTCAGGTCCCCCAATCGGTTGCGTTGTCCGCTGGACCTCTCTCGGCATGTCGCCCATCCACAGCAAGGAGAAGGAAGGAAAGCACAGAAGCCCAAATTTTAGGCGGTGGACGTCTAACACACCGTGGCGCTAACCAACACCGATCGAGCGCGTCGCCTGCGTCGGTACACGGATCGACACCAACGTCTAACGCGGCCGCATCCACTATCCACATCCGTCCACACATCCACAGTATCTTTTCATCCTCATCATGCGACGGGCTCTGCGTCACCTCGCGGCGCTGACCATGGCGCTCGCCGTGCTCTCTGCCGGCGCCCGCGCTGAGCCGCTGGGCAAGGAGTGCGCCAGCAATTCCGACTGCCCCGAGGGCGCCACGTGCGTGGCCGGCGACTCGGAGCACGCCGTGCAGCGCTGCGTGGCGGGCCCGCCCTGCGGCGGCGCCATGGTCGGCGGCTGCCCCGGCGACGAGACGAGCGGGCAGTTGGCGTGTATCTGGCGCCCCGAGAAGGCCTGCACGTCGTCGTCCAAGGGCTGCAAGGAGTTGAACGGCGAGTACGGCATTTACAAGTGCATCTCCATCGACCGCTGCGACAAGTACTTCGGCGGAGAGCAGTGCAGCAGTGCGTATTTGGTTATGGTCCCGAGGAGGAACGCGTGCAATCGCCACTGACGCATCGCATTGTAGAGTCGTGCAACGTTGACGGCAAGCAGTGCAATGGCCGTGGCAGCTGCCAGCTAGTAAGCGGCTCCACGGCGACGCCCACGTTCGAGTGCGCGTGCGAGTCGGGATGGAATGGCACCAAGTGCGACAACGTCATTGATGGTACGCTGGACGTATTGATAGCAGGCTCTCATCACGCACCTCACCTCATGCGCGCCTGCTTCTGTTGTGCAGACAAGTGCCTCGCAGACGTTGGACAGTGCGGCGCCCACGGCACGTGCGTCCAGAGCTCGTGCAAGTGCAAGAACGGCTACACGGGTCTCCAGTGCGAGATCCCCCCAACGACCACCAGTGCGTCTCTCTCTCTCTCTCTCAATGCATCACGCCGTCTGTGTTCTCTAATTTGTCAAATGTATTCAGGTCTGTCTGCGTCAGGCTCACGCGACGTCGAAACCTCATCGCCTTCCACCGCTCCCAAGCCGTCGACCTCCAAGCCCAGTCAGGGCAGCAAGAAGACGGACGCCTCCAAGGCTGGCACCGAGAAGTCGGTCGAACAGAAGTCGGGCGGTCCCTCGGCGCTCGTGATCATCATGGCGGTGGTCATCGCGCTCATCCTCGTGGCGGCGATCTTCTTCGTCGTCTACGCGCGCAGGAAGCGGCAGCAGCAAGAGGCCGCGGACGCCAGCGGCTTCAACCGCGCCAACAGCGTCGGCGAAGGCGTCGCCGGCGCCGCTGGAGTCGCTCCAACGACCCCCAAGCAGAAAATCGTGATTATGTAGAGCGCTGCATGCCGATCTTTTCGTTCGTGACACCGGGAAACACACCGCTACAGAAGAAAAAAAAATAAACCAATTCAGGAAGCGACGCGACTGTCTCTGGGTGTTGTCGCCTTCTTCTCACGGATGGGGAGCCACGTGCACGAACAGGAAGCCTCCGCGCTCTTCCTCGTTCTCCAGTACCTCCGCGACCTTCGGCTCAACGCCTCCGTCGTGACGCTGCTGCGGGAGTCGGGCGTCGACCCGATCTGGCTCTGTGGACCTTCGCGCGAGGTCGCGCAGCTTCGAGACGCAGTGTTCACGGGCCAATGGGACCGTGTGGACGCGTTTCTCCGTGCCCTGCTGACGCCTCTTCGATCAACAAAGGACCACGCGCTGTCCACGCAGCGCGCACTGGAGGCTGCGCTGAAGGATGTACAGCGACTCCAGTGCCTCGAGCGATTCTACTCCAATACCGGTTGCTCTCTTGAAGAACGAAAAACGCTTTTGGCCCAAAGCGCGTCTGTTCTCCGTGAGGACGAACTGCAGCGATGCTTTGCGAATCTGAGGTCGACAGCCGCTGCCCCTTCATGGGACGTCCACGGCGCTCGTTTGCAGCTTTACGAGCGTGTTGTTGCAGTATTGCGAGACGAGATCGAGCCTGATGACGAAGAACACAAGTTTGCTGTGATGCCTCGACGACAGCTCGTCGCGCTGCTTAATGACGCGCTGCTGCTGCATCGCGAGCGTCACATCAGCACCAGAGTCAGCGACTATGTCTCACTACGACCGCTCTCAGCGGACAATGCAGTCGCAGATGCAGCGAACGAGTCTCTTTGTTTGGATGCCGCGAGCTTGAGCAATGAGACCGTTCGCAGTGCAGATCTCACTCAATGGCGTGAGCAGCTCCCGTCTCGTCGACAGAATCCGCTGGTCATGTCCGTGGATCTGAGGCACCACGCGAGAGCCCGAGAGGAAGACAGCGACGAGCGATGGCAGCAACCGCAACAGCAGCAGCAACGACAGGAGCAGAAGCAGCAAGTCACGACGACGGACACAGCACAGCAGACAGATCCCCAAGCACTGGAAAAGAGACAAGATACGTCCACACAGACCGTCGGCGTCGAGCGCAGCGATCGAGCCACGCAACACCAGCACATCGAGCGAGCGCGTCACGCCATGTCCACGCAGACAGAAGCAGTCGAGAGCAGCGTCCACAGCACGCAGACCGATGCCCATTCCCTTCCAGTGGACATTGGCTCGAGTGGGAGTGGCTCGCTCGAACAAAGCGACCCTGCATCTGCCAACCACAGCGCAGCCTCGGATCGTGCGCAGCCACAAGCAAAAGATACACCGCCATCCACCGAGCATGAGACGCCAATGAGGTCGACGAGGTTGTCTGCGCCACGTTCCTACGCGAGTCTGAGACCCGCCGACGTCGTGCGTCTGTGTGTTGTGGCGCAGGCACGTGAAGCCCATGCAGTACGAGCGATGGCGCTCGCGAGCGACGGCAGCGAGGTCGTGGTCGGCACCAACGGCCGCGCCCTTCGCGTCTTCGAGCTGGATCGCTCGTTGCTGGAGGACGACGGACCGGCTGCGGACGCCTCGACGGCGCTGCTGCCGCTGCTCCCGGTCGCACTGGAGCGGCACAAACACCACTCGTCGCCTATCTACTGCGCCGCGTACTCGTCGTCGCAGGAGCTCATCGCGACAGGTGCGGCGGAGGCGTCCATCAAGGTGCTCGGACGCTGGACGCAGCGCGAGCAGTGGATCCGAGGCCACGGCGGCAAGTGCCGCGCGCTGCAGTTCACAGGGACATCCATGCTGTGGACGGCGGCGTCCGCCGACTTTGCGGTTCGAGGCTGGGACCTCGCGGCGTCCGATCCACTGTGCGTCCGCCGACTTGAAGGCCACGTCGGCGAGATCCAAGCGATGGTCTTAGGTGGACACTCGCTCTCGCCCGACACAGAGACGCTGCTGACGACTGCTGCGATGGATCGCACGATCCGGCTTTGGGACCTGCGGACGGCGCAGTGTGCGTCGCTGGTGGCTCGGTTCTCGTCCACGGACGCGTCGCCGGCGTTGGCCCTCGCGATGTCTCCGACGACGCCACTGCTCACGAGTGGCCACGAAGACGGCAGCGTGCGACTGTGGGACCTACGGTTTGCGTCCGCCGCACGGCCGCTGACGATGCTCAAGAGCCATGAGGACGAGTGCCGCGCGGTGTCCTGGAGTCCCAGTGGAGCCTGGATGCTGAGCGCGTCCTTCGACGGATCCCTGCGGATCTACGAGCAGCTCGCGAATGGAGAGCTCTCGGCGGTGGCGTCCAGTCGGCAACACCAGGACAAAGTGCTGCAGGCGCAGTGGCACCGGACGCTGCCTGCGATTGTCACCACCGGCGCGGACAAACTGGTCAAAGTGTGGGGCTTTCGCCGATAAAATGACAAACACGAAGAAAATTCTGTTGATGATGAAGAAAGAAAAAGGAGAAAGGGTAGAAAGAAAAGAGAAGCGAGCAGCTACGCAGGGGACGCACGGGGTTTTGCAACGCGAAGGAAAGCGATCTACGGTCGATGCTGCTACCTCTACTTGGTGGCGGGCGACTTGGAGCGCACCTTGGCCTTCTTCTTCTTGCTCTTGAAGTCGGCGAAGCCCTTCGGGTCGCACTCGGGGCAGAGCCACGTGTCCGGGTGGCGCCCGTCCGAGAACCCGACGCACTCGAGGTGGTACCACTGCGATGGATTCGGGCACTTCTTGCCGTCGCACGCGATCATGTTGCCGTAGCTCGGCATCTTGCAGACGCAGTACAGCTCGTTGTCCTCGCCGTTGTCATTGTCCTTCTTCGAGTCGGACGACGACGACGACGACTTCTTGCTGCTCTTGCTGGAGCCATGCGACGACGAAGACGCAGACGACGAGGAAGACGACGACGACGACGGCGCCGACGTGGAGGGACCGCTTGATGGCGCTGCGGACGAGGACGACGACGCGTGGTGCGACGACGACGCTTTGCGCGTGTCCGCGTCGTGGTGCTCGCGCGCGCTGTGGCGGTCGCTGGTCTTCTCGCTGCCGCTACGATCCGCTGCGTGCGTGGCCGCGCTGCCGCTGGAGCCGTTGGCGCTGCTGCTACCGCTCGCAGTCGTGCCATTGGCCGCCTCCAATCGCTGCCGCTTGCGGCTGTTGCTTTTCTTGCGCTTCTTCTCGCTGTTCTTGCGGTCCTTCTCTGGCGGGCGGTGGCGCACGACGCTCTTCTCGCCGTTGCGCACGCGCGCCATGAACGACACGATCGACTCGTCCTCCTCGACCTCGAGCGAGCAGTCAAAGTGCCGCGCCACGACCGCCGCCAGTTCGTCCTTGCCGCAGTCGTCGCGGACGCTCAGCTGGTAGAACTGCGCGTACCGCAGCAGCGCCGTCATCTAATCCCCAACGCGTCGCGTGTCCCCGTGCCATCAGTCCACCCGTCAATCGGCCAAGCCACTGAGCACGTACCCCGAGACTGTTGAAATCGACCATGAGGCGCGGCGGGTACACGGCCTTGCGCACGCTCGCGTCCTCGCGCGCGTCGTCGTCGTAGTCTGCGCGGGAGAACGCGTGAGAGATCCGTTCCGGTGGGCGCGTGCGCTCCCCCCTGCTGCGGCTGCCACGCACCGTCGTCCACGTCATAGTAGTCGTCTCCTTCCTCCTGTCCACATCCACACATCCACACATCCACACACACATGGTGAGCGCCCGTGTCCGTCCGCTTGTCCACACGCTCGTCCGCTCGCTCCCTCGTGCGGACGCGCCACTCACGACTGCCATCGCTGCCTTGTGCTTGGGGTCGCTGCGGACGTTGTCGGTTTGGCTGTTGGCGCGGCCGCAAGCGCCGACAAAGGACAGCGATCCGGCGCTGTGATTGGTGGACCCGTTTTGAAGGTTGGTTGCGGGAAAAAACGGGATGGGAGGCGGGATCAGACTCCGATCTGATGCACCCACTCTCCAAAGCCCAAACGGAACTGTTATTTTCCATGTCTCGGCGTCCATGTCCCATCCAAGACGTAGAGTATGATTCTTCCAAGACCGAAGTAATGAAAAGAATCGGAAAACGTTGCCAACCCCTTGTAATTTACCGCCTGAAATTTACCTGAATCTGTGGCTGCGTGATTCGCATCAACCGCCGGACGCCATTCCCCCCCCCAGACCAAGAAGCAACGATACCGGAGGCAACTTGCGCTCGGGTCCGACCGCGAGTGGAAGCATCAGTTGGGCGAAGCGGCCGAAGGTAGGCACATATCAGATGATCGGGTATCTCCTTACTCTCCTCACAGTCGCGGTTCAAGTTTGTCTTCGCTGATGTCCAGCCCGGCTACGAGCGCGCGCAGCAGCCCCAAAGGCAGCCCGCGGAACGCGACTGCCGACACCCACTTGCGCCGCAGCCCACGCATCCAGTCGAAGCCTGCTGTTCGCTACGTTACACGAACGCAGAAGGCCGAAGAGCGAGCGAGTCGCGCAGCGAATCGGCATTTACAGGCTCTGTTCGACATCGATGGTGGCGCCGAGCGTGAAAGTAGTGGGGCGCGAGCAGCAGAAGGTCTTGTCGACGGCAACGAGAGCGATCCCGATGGGGCGAGTGAGGCGAGCAGCGAGGGAGATGCAGACTCGAGTGACGCAAGTGCAGACGGAGACGCCGAAGACACCCATGACTCGTCCGTGACTCGCCCAAGAATGGTCGAGAAGTCGATCGATGCAGTCAGCGTCGAAGCCCCGAAGCGGTGTCACGACGACTGGGATGCCTGGTGGAAGTACAAGAAAGCCTACGAGGAGGCCACGTTTCAGGTTATTCGAGTGACGGAGACGTTGCGCATCAAGACCAGAAACGAGCGGGCGAGAAAGACGAAAGCAGCTCAACAAGGCCAGGCGATTGTCGAGTACCCTGAGAGCATGGATCCCTTTCGTCGTGTATTTATCTGTACTCACGGGTGGAAAGCAAAGCCGAATCGGGACGACAAAAACACAGGGAAGCGTCCACGGCAGCACATTCGATTCACGGGCTGTCCGTTTCGGTTTGTGATCCAAGTGGTTCAGAATGGATCTGGATGGCGCCTGGAGGTGATGAACGGGACGTACTACCATAATCATCGGGTTTCAAAGGACGTGTTCCAGACCTATCCAAGCTCACGTGGCGTGAAAGACCCGAACACGAAGGCCCTTGTTACAACAATGATCGAGTGCGGGACGAAGCGGTCCAAGATCTATGACTTCTTGCTTGATCGTGGTGAGAACGTCATCCGAAGCGACGTCAACAATATGATCAACGCGTTCAAGGCTCGGTCGACCACACGAAATGACGATGACGAGACAGCAATTGCGCTTGCCAGATTTGCTGCTCAGCATGAAGGGAATGCAGTCACCGTGGACGAAACGAGCCGAGGCGAGACAGGTGTAATGTCCATCAGCTCACACCATATGCGCGAAATGTACAAGCGCTTTCCAGAGATGCTGTTGGTCGACTGCACTCACAAAACTAATCGGTAAGCGCCTCGACTCGTTCCGTGACTCCTCCATGATCGGTGTCTGACTGCTCCATGATTCTCCCAAGCTACAACTATCAGCTCTGCACGCTGATGATCATGAATGAGTATGGCGAAGGTGTGCCGATCCAGCAGTCTCTCCTTGAGACAAACGGCGACTGGCATATGGACCGCGTCCTCGATCACTTCAAACGTGTCAACCCGGATGCCGAGTCACGACTGAAGGTCATCGTCGTCGATAAAGACCTCAACGAGATCCGCGTGTTGCAGACGCACTTTCCAAATGCTCGGATCTTACTGTGCACCTTCCACGTAATCAAGTACTTTAAGTTGGTATCCAGAAAACCGGAGTTCGGCAAAATCGCGACTCAAGATCACGTTGCGATTGACAACCTGCTCCACGCGATGGTATATGCACAAGACAGTGAAACGTATGACAAGAACATGGCTGCACTGAAGGATCTGTGTGCTAGACTCCACTTCGGCAGCTTCTACGAGTACGTTGACACTAACTGGAATGGTTGCAAGGACATGTGGGTTCACTATCGACGAAGCAAGCTGCCGCACTTCAAAAATCACACCAACAATCGCCTGGAGTCTTTCTTCGGCAAGTTCAAGGACGGGATGACGGCTGACACAAAGATGGCTGGTTGTATCGAGGCCATTATCGCGTCTGCGCGTCGCGATTGGAAGACGTACAAGCATCGAAAGAACACTATCGGTCGCAACTCCAACGCTAGTTATGATGAAGAGATGAGCAACGTCCTCCTCGTTTCGACTCACTACGCTGCGAAGCAGATTGAGGCAGAATATGCTCTTGCGAACGAGAAAGCTGAGGTCTATGTGTACGAGAAGAAGGATGACGAGGTCGTGGTGGTTCATCATGGTGGTCGTCTGCACACGATTAGCCTCAGCACTTGGTCATGTGATTGCTCCTTCGCCAGCAGTATGAAGCTGCCGTGCAGGCATGTCATGGCTTTCCGCAAACATGCAGGGACGTATCCTTCAATGATCCCATTGACTGCGATCAATCAAAGGTAGCCGATGTTTCTTCCACGTGTGCCCATGTCTATCCATGTTTATCCATGATTCTCATGCGTGAGCCGTTGTGCACGTGTCTGTGCAGGTGGACGAAGATACATATCGACGTTTCGCCCGTGCGACCTTTCCAGTATAACGTGTTCACCACAGATACCGTGTCGAACCGAACGAGAGCAGAACGATATCGTGCCGTGTTGAGTGTGTCACAGGCCATATCTTCTGACATGGCCGACATTGACGATGCGAAGTTGTTCGATGGCTTCCTATCCGACTTGATTGAGCAGTGGCGCAACGTCAGACAACGCAAGCGAGTCAGACCGGCGCCTGAAAAGGAAGACGTCCATGCGCAGTTGGCTGAAGTTCGTCTCTCTCAGGCAAACAGTTTGTATTGCTCGGATCTAGGTGATGTCGCAATGCTGGATACACAAGACGTGCATATTGTTGAGCCGCACTCACAAGTCATGATCACACCACTCGATACGATCGCTGAGGTGGAGCGTCAACCAGAGCCGGAAGGCGAATCGGAACCGGAAGGCGAGTCGGAACATGTTGATGATCAACTACATGGAAAGATCATGGGAGATCATGGACCAGTCGTGGACGAAGTCAAGCAGACTACTCAAGAGAGCCCCTCAACGACTGAGGACAAGTCGACGCCTGACGCTGTTGCTGTCCCAAAGATACATCTCAATCCACGAGCAGCGAAGACAGGGCGTCCGAAGTTGGACAAGCAGGTCAGAGGATCGGAGGATAAGCAACAACGCGTTGTGTTCAGAGCGTCACAAGACGCAAAGACAAGTCTCGGAGAAGTCACTCTGAAAGGGTTTCTGGACGCACTTCTCGACGAGAAACCGCCAGTAGAAGAAGCACTGCGACGTCTCGAAGTTATCCCGATCAAGTTCGCAGACGCAGAGTCGAAGAAACCAAGACTTTCTACACAGAAGAACGCTGTGGTCATCTTGGACGCGTTTTACTTGCTCCCTGTGAAGCTACTTCAATCTTGCGTCGCCAAACTGCCGACGTCGAACCGAGCCGAGGACGCGATCTCTGTCTACAGTCAGAGTCTGAGTCAGTCCAGTCAGTCTCAAGGGCAGAGTCAGGCGGCGGTCCCAATGAGCAGTCAAGTTGAAGTCATCACTATCAGTGGTATTGGAGCGTTCAGTCGTGAAACAGTTGAAGTGATGCAAGTGCTTACTGACCTACGAACGATCTGCCATCGAGGTGTGGCATTTTGCCAGTGGATGAGAACAGACATGGTTTGTGCAGTGCCAGCGGATATGCAAGACAACGTGAAACTTATGGCTGATATGATTGCAAAGAAGTTTCCGTATGAGACGCTGGCTGGTTTTGTCGACGACTATCACTTCAACATGTTTTACAATCTCAAGCCGCCACTTTGGATCAACGACGCGCTCATCCGAGCGTTGTGTGACAGAATCTGCAGCCAGCATCCCACAGTGCGTTTCGGTGGCATGCCTCGGGGTCAGTTGTCAGGTGGAAAGGCTCAATTAACTCACGCAGTCGAAGATGACATCGTGTCAAGGATCAGCGTCTGGATTGGAGACGGGGGTGGAAGTGTGAAGAGCATCCTTCTTCCCGTTAACTTCGGGAACAATCACTGGTGTTGCCTCATCGTGGACGTTGCTGCGAAGGCTGTGCGCTACTACGACTCGCTCAACAACCGAAGTTACAAGTCCGCGCTGGACAAGATGAGCAAGAACATTATCGAACGAATTGCTCCGACGTATTCCGCCATCTCGCTGAACTCGCCCATCCAGTTCGACTCGTACAGCTGTGGTCTGTTTGTGTGCTTCAAGATGTGGCGCCACGTGGATTCGAACATCCCAACTAACATGAGCGACTACGGTTTGGGCGCGCGTCGTTTTGAGTTGCTTCGTTACGTCTTTGAAGGTGTTGGCCCGCATGCCAATCAAGGCCCAGCTTCGAAAACTTAGTAGTAATGGGAAATATAGCCAAGTCTTGGACAGTTCGTGGATACGACTTGGATGCTATATGTCGTCCATGATACAGAAATCACGCCAAGCCATGGACACGACATGGAAACAACATGGATAACAGTCGTGGGTCATGACGTGTAGTGTGGCACACCTCGCTCATTCACAACAGCAAGCTCGAATCAATGTTATATTCGGTCATAAATTACGCAAATCATGGATGCATCACGTGGAAGTCATGGATACATGATTCAAAAATAATAAACGCTCCTGGGATACTAATATGGCGGTCATTTTCGTTGGAATGTTACGGTAAAAATACCGCGTCGTTTCGATATATTTCCGGTATCTTTCAGCATCTTTGGAAGGGTCCATGGGTGGGTTTTTCAACCTGGATAGATCATGGTCGAGTCGTGGACGAGTCAGTCTTGTGAAACAGCTGTTAATCATGGAAAATAACACCCGCCAAGCCCAAAAGCAGGGAATCCAGTTTAGGGAGGCACCCGTTTCTTACCATTAGACCGTAAAAACATTGCCACACATCGTGCGTTGTAACTGCAAATTACACAGCATATTCGTGTGAATATTCAATAAGGGTGAGGAGTTACGCAAAAGCTCTGCTTTTTTGAGCTGGCATACACTCCTGGCCAAAAATAATGGAACAATCCTAAGTTTTACGATATCGTGACTTGTAGTGGGAGGTGCTGGACGCTGTTTTGACAGGTGGCGCCTCTCAGAATATGCGACGCGTGGTTATGGTTGCGGCGCCACTTTTCCCACACGTTGGCACCCCTCCCATACATCCGAAAAAAATGACGTGTGGACACAATCATGGAACAAAAACCTGATACAAAAACGTATATTATCTGAGTGATTGTATCATTATGAGTGATGTCAGTAATGCGTCTTTTCGCCTTTCTTCCTGATTGCCTTCACACAGCGGCGAGGCATCGAGTCGATGAGGCTTCGTATCTCATTGAGTCAGATGGAGTCCCATGCCAACAAAATCGCTGTCCGCAGCTCGCTAACCGAGTCATACTGCTGACCATTGCGATAGACACGGCGAGCCATCGTCGACCAGAGGTTCTCGATGGGGTTGAGGTCAGGCGACCGAGCCGGCCAGTCCATGACCGTCAGCCCCATCTCAGCAATAAACGCCTTGGTCTCAGCTGAGGTGTGGATTGGAGCATTGTCTTGCTGGAAGACAAACTCCGTCCCAAACCTCAGGTGGGCGAAAGGGAGTAGATACTCCCCAATTGTGTAGATGTAGTGGGAAGAGGTCTGGCGACCTTCCAGAATCGCCAGATCACTCTTCCCCTTCCAACTGATCGCACCCCAGACCATGACGCTCCCGCCGCCTTGCTGGCGACGAACGGCTTGCTGCGCTGGACGGCGAAGGTCTCGCCAGTAGTGGCGGAGGCCATCAGGGCCGTCCAGGTTGAACTTTTTCTCGTCTGAGAAGATGACGACCTTCCAGTCTTGTTGGGTCGCCACCTTCTCAGACGCCCAGTTCAGACGAGCCGCTCTGTGCTTGGCGGTAAGCGGAAGGGTCTCCTCCATCTTGGCGTACGCCAAGAAGTCGCAGCGGCCAAGCAAACGTCGAACCGTGCGCTCGCTGCACGGGAGACCCAGCTCTGTCTTCAGTCGAGGTGTCTTCGCGTCGCCCTTCGCCGCTGCGCGGACCAGGCGTCGTGTGTCGCGCTCGGACAGTTTTGGAGGGCGCCCGACGGGGTTTTTGTTGCGCTTCGCTTTGGGCTTGACGACGCGTGAAATGGTGGAGATCGGCCGACCGACGCGTACGCTGATGAGTCCCGCTTCGTGGAGACCTTTGATGCGGCCTATGTCTGTCTGGGAGAGGGGCGTCTTCGGCCCCATGCGTTGACTGTCAACTAAGTCTCACCCAGCCACCAATTGCCCACAGACCATCACTCAGATAATATACGTTTTTGTATCAGGTTTTTGTTCCATGATTGTGTCCACACGTCATTTTTTTCGGATGTATGGGAGGGGTGCCAACGTGTGGGAAAAGTGGCGCCGCAACCATAACCACGCGTCGCATATTCTGAGAGGCGCCACCTGTCAAAACAGCGTCCAGCACCTCCCACTACAAGTCACGATATCGTAAAATTTAGGATTGTTCCATTATTTTTGGCCAGGAGTGTAGTCCGCTTGAAAAATCCGAGCTACTGCTCAATTGAATTGTCACTGCGTACTTCAGTCGAAATGTGCAACAAACGAATTGATAGTCTTGGTGACAGATAACGAGGAGGCGCTATGGTACAACGCAGTTTTTGCATTGCGGCACACCGAACGCGTTGAATATACACCACAGTGTTGCTGCGGTTTTTCGTTGCATTTACGCAACTCGAAGCTACTGCACAAGTCACGAGAACTTGTTCAACCCGTGGGGCTGACTGAAGAGGAGTAATACCCATCCATGGGGACAAGCAAGTGCAATATCCTGGTAGCTGCGCAATTCCAAGTCGCTCGACCACGTTTACAAACTAACTGCTTTTTAAACAGGTACATGCGTTCAAGCTATCTCTCCCGCTGTCAGTCGTCCGACCCACATCACGCTGCTAATTCGGGAATATCCATTCCGTAGCGCAGCAAAGCGTAAATCAGTTCAAACGAAGCCGATCGACGAAGATAGTGGTAAAACCTAATGGTATTTCGATTTGTGCAAAGTTCGCCCTTTTGTTTGTTTTTTTTTCAAAATCAGCACAACGAAGTGAGTGTTGCAGGAGAGGTTTGATTATTCGCAGGCGTTCTATTCACTAACATTTACCCGCAAAATCTACCACTGCAATTCAAAAACCGCGGGCGCATCTTCATAGTCGGATCGTAGGCGGGCGATTCTGCCTTCTAGACCTCGGTAAAGAATGACGTCGAGCATGGGGGCAGCTATTTTTGTCAGTGAGTTCTCTACGCTGTCAGTTGATTTCACGATGACCAGAGTAGAATGCACTCCACCCATCGCTTGCCTACATAGTGTTTGGGTAATTTTTCCAGCCTGTCGTAGGACCTCACGCGAGTCTCGTCATAGCCCATCGACGTCGCGGAATCCATCCAGATTTGCTGTTGGACATGGATATGTTGATTCACGCTGGCCTTGGAGGTGACCGCCTTCGCATCCTGTTGGTGACCCGCTTCGCAAACAATCTGTCGACGCTTGAAAAGGTGCCCACCGCAAGGCAGCTCAACAATCGCATTGCTACCTTGTCAACATAGCCCCCAGTGGTTGGGACCTCTCCAACTTTGCCGAGGTCAATGCGTGTGCAAGCTCCAAGTTGTGCTGGACGGAGGAGGCGTTCCGAGAGGATGGAGGCGCCTCAGACATGCCCGGACGCGATGATTGATGCGATCGTTTTTAAAGCAACCACTGAGGGAGGTCAGGCGGCCTTTGCTGTTGTTCTGACTTGCCGGCGCGTTTCAGGAACATGTTGAATGCTGAACAGGCCTATGCGACGGAGCTGTCGTGCTTGACGGACGGCACCGACAAGCTGCACTTTGGTGGCTGGGCTGTGGTGGATCTGGGAAGTGAAGCTGTCACTTGGAGTCGCGATTCGCACACCCACCGGTTCGTCCCATGTGTATACATGTATGTGAGGTCCGAGCCTGCAGAGACCAACTCTCGAATGCTTGACGCTGCTCGAGCAGCTGCGCTGGCATTCTTCGATGTCGATGTCAATGTAGCCTACACCATCACTCGTTGGCTATCGCTTCGACCTCTCTGCTGAACTTGGCCGCGTGTCAGGAACTTGATGTGCTGGCCGCATCTAATCCGCCAAGCGCGTCGACAGCGAGTGCTCTTGAGTGACCCAGTTTGCTTTGATTATCTAGCCGGACCTCCATCGCCTCCCATTAGCACGCTTCCTTGAGCGATTCCTGGTTATGGCTGTCATTGTGACCGATCACTCGGTCGTACTGGGTGAGCATGAGTGCGACGAAGTGACAGCCGCCGGACTGTTCCCTCCTCTACCACCGGCCATTTTTGGTGTCCTACCTGGTATAAAGCTACGAAGACGAAGAGGATCGATCCATCGGATGTCGGCCGTGTTGGCCAGCCCAGGTGTCTCGTCTGCCTAACCGGCTCGACCGGCTTTGACCCCGGTAAGTTTTTTTTTTGGGTCAATTCCTGACCGGGTCAAGGGTCAGAAATCTGACCCGGTCAGGAATTTTACCGTTGAGGGTCAGAAAAGCGTAGGAGATGGTCAGATAAATCAAAAATATATTACTGAAAATTACCGATCGATCTTCGGTCAGTGCATGAGGCTGGTCAGACATGCTCGCGCCTTTTCGTGCATCCCGTCATTTCCAATCATGACGATCACGTGCGACGACTGCCAGGCGACTTTTCGAAGCAAGCGCACACTTGCCCATCACCGACGATCAAAAGTTCAGTGCCGACGGAACATTGAGATCCTGTCGGAGGGTCGCGAGCGGCGTGTGGCCCGTCTACGTCGTGAGCGAAACCACAGACATCGCAACCGTCATCTCAGATCTGATGCGATCGAAGAGTCACCTGGTGTCGACATCGACGAGTGGCCGCACAGCCCTACCCCTCCACCCATCTCAAACATTGCTCAGCCGCCGCAAGCCGACCCTACCCCTGATATCAGCATTCAGGACGAGACCTGTGATATAGCGGCGTGCGTTTTTCCACCCGGGCGAGCTAGGCGAGCCCGTCGGGGGAGGCGCGTGCGCTGTATGCACCAACCGAGTCCGGCGAAGGGGTAGCGCCGGCTCGGTCAAGCAAGAGATTTATACAGCTAGCGCGGGCGATCAGACCGAATACACGGGATCGCCCAGGCCAGCAGCTCACGTTGTGTACCCTTTGGGCCTTTGGATTGGTCGCAGAAGGGGATAGAACAGAGCCCCAGGAACCGTCAAATCCAGATAACTTACTGGCTCAACCGGCTAATATACCGGCTCCACCAGCTCGTTCGGCGAGGGAGACAACGAAGGTTTCGTTGATATATGCAATTTAGTATACACGCTCGGCACGGACGACTAGTCGGTCCGAGCAAGTGGGGGCGGCCACCTTGGCCTAAACGATATACAGACCGGTGCTGCCGGCTCGCCCGGCACGCACACGAATATGGAATGCAGCCACCGACCTGGGAGACCAGGAAGATGACGCAAGGTTGGGGGGTTGAGGGGTTGTCGCTGCCGACTTTACCGGCTCAGCCCAGCCCGACCGGCTAAGACCAACACGTAATATGCACTACGCCAAGGAATACGTCTAACACGCAGACGTACCAATGCGATGGGGCAGACGGAGGGTCGAAGACGAGAAGACCTGAGCAGAACTTGGCAAAATCGAGAGTCTTTATTGGCAGAGCCCGCCGGTCGGCGGGCCAGTTACTGACTACCTGCGCTGGTCTGGTTTGGACCTAACCTATCCCTACTCACCCAGGTGTGCCAGTGACGCGCGTCGGTCGCGCGTATCACTGGAGCATGTCACAAACCGCTTACCCGGTTTAGTGACTTACCCGGTGGAGCCGGTGGGCCAGTCGAGCCGGTGGAGCCGGTGACTGGTCGAAGCCGGCAGAGCCGGTTGAGCCGGTTGAGCCGGCGGGACACCCGGGTTGGCCAACACGGCCAGCACCCGGTGGACCGGTCTGGGGACCGGTCCTGCGTATCCTTGTTCTTCTTTATCTATCAGCTAGACTACGCCGCCTGGCTCCACGGGTTCTAGGCTCTCTCGCCCGGCACGAGCACTTCAGATCTTCTCAACTCGACACCCTCGACACCAGGTAAGATGGCGATGCTGGTGAGCGCCGGATATGGCGACTGGTGGTGGGCGCCGGTAGGGGAGGGGGCAGCGGAATGGCTGTCACTTCGTCACAACCGCCCCTCATCCAGTGGGACACGACGCAGAACATCGTTCGAGTCGCGTCCCGCTTGATGATTCCCCCTCGACTGGATTCCGCTGCGACCGGGCGTTCGTTGATGGGCATCAACGCCTTGCCCTCACTGCGCGTGCCGCGTCGCCGGAGACGTCGAGAGACCACGCCGACGCGCCCGTTGTTCGGCTGTGCTGGTCGAACTGGTAGGGCGACTCACTCCGCGTCTTGCTTGCAGCCGCCCAGCTCGTCACTCCTGCACCGCCCCGCCTCGCCATGTCTTCTGCGCCCGCTTCGCCCGCTCCGACCGGCTCGGCGCTCGGCACTGCGACGCCCGTTGCGTCCGCTCCAGTCTCGCCGGCTCCGACCACGCCGCCTTCGGCAGGTGCCGAAGCCAGCGCCGACGCCCCACCGCCGGGGGTTGGTTCGATCGCTGGATCTCCGTTGCCTTCTCCTCGGCGCGCGCCCCTGCTGAATCGCAATCAGCGGGCTCTGGTCGAGCGCCGGTTCTCCGTCGGCTTCCTCTTCGGCTCGCGTGTCACCGACGCCCGTCGTCGCAGCCGTCGAGACGACTGCCGCTGCCGACTCGTCCGGCGCCGTTGCGCCCGTCGTTGTGGTCAGCTCGACCCCATGCGGGCGACCGCTCGCTCTGGCAGCGTGAGCGAGTCGGCCGCTGGATCGAGTCGGTCGGCTCGACCGGATGTGCCCGCGAGCGACTTGGAGACCGCGATGCTGTCGGCAGCCTCTCGCTTGCCCGTCGATCGGCAGGAGCTACTCGCCCTCGGAGGGTACGCGCGAGATCGTTTGTCCGCGCTCTGCTCGTCTCGTGCCGTGCTCAACCCGTCGGCAGTCGACGCGAGTGCGTCCTGGTGGGTGCCCGACGGCAAGACGATCGAGGCGGCATTCGACGATGTGTTGCCTGGGGCCGGTCCCGCCGACTGGTGTGCGCTTGTTCTCGCACCCCGCGACCCCGCGGAGCCCGCTGACTCAACGCTGGGGCCGGTCGAGCTGTCGACGGAGGCGATCCGCCTGTTCAGCCGGTTGCGTGACTTGTTCGGTGAGCGCGATCTCGTTGGTCGCGCCATCCGCACTGCTCGAGCACTCGCGTGGCTGACGCACGCCTGGCGTTACTTGAGTTACCTGTCGGCGACCGCCGAGGCGACGTCGGTGGCTGCGCTGGCGGAGAGCAAACCATTGTTGAACGGCCTCTCGCTGTTGGCGCTCGCCCGAGCTGACGCTGCCGACCGGCGCGCTCGGCGATACCAGCTCCAGCTGCTCGACGCAGAGGAGCGGGCCGACGACTTGAGCTCCCGCGTCAAGCAGCTCGAGAGCGGACCGGCACCACCGGCCCAGCATTCGGCGCCCCCTGGCTCCCCCTGACGCTGGGTCGTCGGCCGCCACGCGGGCTCAGCTCGATCGACTCGAGAGCGAGGTGGCTCCGCTCAGGGCGGCACTTGACGCGGAGCAGTCTCGCCTGACGCTGTCTGCTCGGCACCTCGACCACGTCTACCGGTTCTGCTGGCAGCATGGCGGTGGCGGCGACGCGCAGTCGTGGTGGCAGCTCTTGCGGGCGTGCGCATCCGACGACTCTGCGCTAGTGCCAGACGGTGTATCCTTTCACGCGTACCGGTCGGCTAGCAGCTCGGCTCGGCCGGCTTCATCGAATGTTCCGTCGCCGGCGGCCTGGGCCACCGGTCCGTACGCAACTGGCTCGCTGGGTGGCGTGCCGGTGCCGTCAACTGGAGCGACCGGTCGGCTTTCCGGTACCAAGCGCGCGGCCGGTTCACCCGGTGAGACCAAGCGCGAGAGCGACTCGGACTCGACTATCGAGATCGTCGCGCCACCAGCACGTCGTCAGCGCCGGTGCTCCCAGACGACCAACGAGCTGATGCGTGACATCCGCATCCAGGAGGAGAACGCGTCATACAGCTCGGCGGACGAGGCATCTGACACGGAGGATGCTCCGGCGACGCGCCAGTCCCCTCACGATCGACCCGCAGGACCGGCATCCCGACGCACCTCGAGCAAGTCGTCGACCCCGACGAGCTCCAAGTCGCATTCGCC
>JAKVDI010000155.1:0-44787 GCA_022836835.1 Pythium insidiosum
GGTTGCTTACGGTGAGTGGCTGGCGTGTGGCGAATGACGATCGGCGATGGGCGAGTGCGCACTCAGCACCTGCGTTCCTGTAGTCGAGCGACGCGAGCCGAGCAAGTCATCAACCTCACGTGATGGATCGATGCACACGACACGCATGCGCGCGCGTCTCCTTGACATTCCAACCATGAACGTGGTGGCTGGGATGTAGTTCGGTGTGTTTGATGCGTTGTCGTCGGCGTAACGTGCGTGTGTGCGTTATAAATTTTGGGAGGTCGTCGAAATGACGGAAACGAGGGCGCCAGAAGAGGCGTAGAACATGGGAGCCGTGTCCGAGGGGTCGTGTTGGTGGCGCGGTATGGTGTGGGTTGAGTCGTGGTGTGTGGTTGTGTTGTTGTGTGTGTGAACGTGTCGGAGGCTGTATGTGGTGTAGGATGTTGTTGGTGTGAGCAGCGGGTACCCGTCGGCGCTTTGATAGCTCAGTTGGGAGAGCGTCAGACTGAAGATCTGAAGGTCCCTGGTTCGATCCCGGGTCAAAGCAGCTTCTCTTTCTTTTTGTTTCCGATTCCAATTCATCGCCAACATGCCACTCCACCGGCACACATTGCAAACCAATGACAACTCAAACAGCAACGGCAAAGACCACTCGCCACCATACATCACACACCTACATACAACAAACACAGCACTCACATCCAAGCGAACTACACCTGCATGTTCATCATTGATCATCTCCGTCTTTGACTATCTCTCTGCCTTGTCCAGAACGACACTCACCCAAACGCGCTCGTCTCGCGTCTTCTCTATTCTCTACCCACCCACGACGTCTCAAGCACCGCCACGCGGACCCAACGCCGCCAACTTGCGATAACACACCCACCTACACCCACCCACACCCACACCTCCCATAGCAAACTGCGATGCCAATGTATGCACACCGCCGACGATGCTATACTTCAGAGCCACATGTCTTCCTCGTCTTGTCTCCACCCAAAAGACCCAAGACAAATCAATCAGGAATGACAGATGAGATTGGTTGGTTGGTTGCGGTGACTGACCTGATCCCTGTGTGTCTTCGGTGGTCCCGTGGTGTTCGCTTGTCGTAGCGACGACGTCACCCAGTGCTGACATGGATGAACCGGAGCCAGCGTCCTCGGTCACTCACACATCTTGAGAGATCGTGGCTGAGAGAACTTGACGACGCAGACCAGACCGTGAGACCGCCAGCAGAGACTAGGTCTGGTTGCTTACGGTGAGTGGCTGGCGTGTGGCGAATGACGATCGGCGATGGGCGAGTGCGCACTCAGCACCTGCGTTCCTGTACTGTCGAGCGACGCGAGCCGAGCAAGTCATCAACCTCACGTGATGGATCGATGCACACGACACGCATGCGCGCGCGTCTCCTTGACATTCCAACCATGAACGTGGTGGCTGGGATGTAGTTCGGTGTGTTTGATGCGTTGTCGTCGGCGTAACGTGCGTGTGTGCGTTATAAATTTTGGGAGGTCGTCGAAATGACGGAAACGAGGGCGCCAGAAGAGGCGTAGAACATGGGAGCCGTGTCCGAGGGGTCGTGTTGGTGGCGCGGTATGGTGTGGGTTGAGTCGTGGTGTGTGGTTGTGTTGTTGTGTGTGTGAACGTGTCGGAGGCTGTATGTGGTGTAGGATGTTGTTGGTGTGAGCAGCGGGTACCCGTCGGCGCTTTGATAGCTCAGTTGGGAGAGCGTCAGACTGAAGATCTGAAGGTCCCTGGTTCGATCCCGGGTCAAAGCAGCTTCTCTTTCTTTTTGTTTCCGATTCCAATTCATCGCCAACATGCCACTCCACCGGCACACATTGCAAACCAATGACAACTCAAACAGCAACGGCAAAGACCACTCGCCACCATACATCACACACCTACATACAACAAACACAGCACTCACATCCAAGCGAACTACACCTGCATGTTCATCATTGATCATCTCCGTCTTTGACTATCTCTCTGCCTTGTCCAGAACGACACTCACCCAAACGCGCTCGTCTCGCGTCTTCTCTATTCTCTACCCACCCACGACGTCTCAAGCACCGCCACGCGGACCCAACGCCGCCAACTTGCGATAACACACCCACCTACACCCACCCACACCCACACCTCCCATAGCAAACTGCGATGCCAATGTATGCACACCGCCGACGATGCTATACTTCAGAGCCACATGTCTTCCTCGTCTTGTCTCCACCCAAAAGACCCAAGACAAATCAATCAGGAATGACAGATGAGATTGGTTGGTTGGTTGCGGTGACTGACCTGATCCCTGTGTGTCTTCGGTGGTCCCGTGGTGTTCGCTTGTCGTAGCGACGACGTCACCCAGTGCTGACATGGATGAACCGGAGCCAGCGTCCTCGGTCACTCACACATCTTGAGAGATCGTGGCTGAGAGAACTTGACGACGCAGACCAGACCGTGAGACCGCCAGCAGAGACTAGGTCTGGTTGCTTACGGTGAGTGGCTGGCGTGTGGCGAATGACGATCGGCGATGGGCGAGTGCGCACTCAGCACCTGCGTTCCTGTACTGTCGAGCGACGCGAGCCGAGCAAGTCATCAACCTCACGTGATGGATCGATGCACACGACACGCATGCGCGCGCGTCTCCTTGACATTCCAACCATGAACGTGGTGGCTGGGATGTAGTTCGGTGTGTTTGATGCGTTGTCGTCGGCGTAACGTGCGTGTGTGCGTTATAAATTTTGGGAGGTCGTCGAAATGACGGAAACGAGGGCGCCAGAAGAGGCGTAGAACATGGGAGCCGTGTCCGAGGGGTCGTGTTGGTGGCGCGGTATGGTGTGGGTTGAGTCGTGGTGTGTGGTTGTGTTGTTGTGTGTGTGAACGTGTCGGAGGCTGTATGTGGTGTAGGATGTTGTTGGTGTGAGCAGCGGGTACCCGTCGGCGCTTTGATAGCTCAGTTGGGAGAGCGTCAGACTGAAGATCTGAAGGTCCCTGGTTCGATCCCGGGTCAAAGCAGCTTCTCTTTCTTTTTGTTTCCGATTCCAATTCATCGCCAACATGCCACTCCACCGGCACACATTGCAAACCAATGACAACTCAAACAGCAACGGCAAAGACCACTCGCCACCATACATCACACACCTACATACAACAAACACAGCACTCACATCCAAGCGAACTACACCTGCATGTTCATCATTGATCATCTCCGTCTTTGACTATCTCTCTGCCTTGTCCAGAACGACACTCACCCAAACGCGCTCGTCTCGCGTCTTCTCTATTCTCTACCCACCCACGACGTCTCAAGCACCGCCACGCGGACCCAACGCCGCCAACTTGCGATAACACACCCACCTACACCCACCCACACCCACACCTCCCATAGCAAACTGCGATGCCAATGTATGCACACCGCCGACGATGCTATACTTCAGAGCCACATGTCTTCCTCGTCTTGTCTCCACCCAAAAGACCCAAGACAAATCAATCAGGAATGACAGATGAGATTGGTTGGTTGGTTGCGGTGACTGACCTGATCCCTGTGTGTCTTCGGTGGTCCCGTGGTGTTCGCTTGTCGTAGCGACGACGTCACCCAGTGCTGACATGGATGAACCGGAGCCAGCGTCCTCGGTCACTCACACATCTTGAGAGATCGTGGCTGAGAGAACTTGACGACGCAGACCAGACCGTGAGACCGCCAGCAGAGACTAGGTCTGGTTGCTTACGGTGAGTGGCTGGCGTGTGGCGAATGACGATCGGCGATGGGCGAGTGCGCACTCAGCACCTGCGTTCCTGTAGTGTCGAGCGACGCGAGCCGAGCAAGTCATCAACCTCACGTGATGGATCGATGCACACGACACGCATGCGCGCGCGTCTCCTTGACATTCCAACCATGAACGTGGTGGCTGGGATGTAGTTCGGTGTGTTTGATGCGTTGTCGTCGGCGTAACGTGCGTGTGTGCGTTATAAATTTTGGGAGGTCGTCGAAATGACGGAAACGAGGGCGCCAGAAGAGGCGTAGAACATGGGAGCCGTGTCCGAGGGGTCGTGTTGGTGGCGCGGTATGGTGTGGGTTGAGTCGTGGTGTGTGGTTGTGTTGTTGTGTGTGTGAACGTGTCGGAGGCTGTATGTGTAGGATGTTGTTGGTGTGAGCAGCGGGTACCCGTCGGCGCTTTGATAGCTCAGTTGGGAGAGCGTCAGACTGAAGATCTGAAGGTCCCTGGTTCGATCCCGGGTCAAAGCAGCTTCTCTTTCTTTTTGTTTCCGATTCCAATTCATCGCCAACATGCCACTCCACCGGCACACATTGCAAACCAATGACAACTCAAACAGCAACGGCAAAGACCACTCGCCACCATACATCACACACCTACATACAACAAACACAGCACTCACATCCAAGCGAACTACACCTGCATGTTCATCATTGATCATCTCCGTCTTTGACTATCTCTCTGCCTTGTCCAGAACGACACTCACCCAAACGCGCTCGTCTCGCGTCTTCTCTATTCTCTACCCACCCACGACGTCTCAAGCACCGCCACGCGGACCCAACGCCGCCAACTTGCGATAACACACCCACCTACACCCACCCACACCCACACCTCCCATAGCAAACTGCGATGCCAATGTATGCACACCGCCGACGATGCTATACTTCAGAGCCACATGTCTTCCTCGTCTTGTCTCCACCCAAAAGACCCAAGACAAATCAATCAGGAATGACAGATGAGATTGGTTGGTTGGTTGCGGTGACTGACCTGATCCCTGTGTGTCTTCGGTGGTCCCGTGGTGTTCGCTTGTCGTAGCGACGACGTCACCCAGTGCTGACATGGATGAACCGGAGCCAGCGTCCTCGGTCACTCACACATCTTGAGAGATCGTGGCTGAGAGAACTTGACGACGCAGACCAGACCGTGAGACCGCCAGCAGAGACTAGGTCTGGTTGCTTACGGTGAGTGGCTGGCGTGTGGCGAATGACGATCGGCGATGGGCGAGTGCGCACTCAGCACCTGCGTTCCTGTAGTGTCGAGCGACGCGAGCCGAGCAAGTCATCAACCTCACGTGATGGATCGATGCACACGACACGCATGCGCGCGCGTCTCCTTGACATTCCAACCATGAACGTGGTGGCTGGGATGTAGTTCGGTGTGTTTGATGCGTTGTCGTCGGCGTAACGTGCGTGTGTGCGTTATAAATTTTGGGAGGTCGTCGAAATGACGGAAACGAGGGCGCCAGAAGAGGCGTAGAACATGGGAGCCGTGTCCGAGGGGTCGTGTTGGTGGCGCGGTATGGTGTGGGTTGAGTCGTGGTGTGTGGTTGTGTTGTTGTGTGTGTGAACGTGTCGGAGGCTGTATGTGGTGTAGGATGTTGTTGGTGTGAGCAGCGGGTACCCGTCGGCGCTTTGATAGCTCAGTTGGGAGAGCGTCAGACTGAAGATCTGAAGGTCCCTGGTTCGATCCCGGGTCAAAGCAGCTTCTCTTTCTTTTTGTTTCCGATTCCAATTCATCGCCAACATGCCACTCCACCGGCACACATTGCAAACCAATGACAACTCAAACAGCAACGGCAAAGACCACTCGCCACCATACATCACACACCTACATACAACAAACACAGCACTCACATCCAAGCGAACTACACCTGCATGTTCATCATTGATCATCTCCGTCTTTGACTATCTCTCTGCCTTGTCCAGAACGACACTCACCCAAACGCGCTCGTCTCGCGTCTTCTCTATTCTCTACCCACCCACGACGTCTCAAGCACCGCCACGCGGACCCAACGCCGCCAACTTGCGATAACACACCCACCTACACCCACCCACACCCACACCTCCCATAGCAAACTGCGATGCCAATGTATGCACACCGCCGACGATGCTATACTTCAGAGCCACATGTCTTCCTCGTCTTGTCTCCACCCAAAAGACCCAAGACAAATCAATCAGGAATGACAGATGAGATTGGTTGGTTGGTTGCGGTGACTGACCTGATCCCTGTGTGTCTTCGGTGGTCCCGTGGTGTTCGCTTGTCGTAGCGACGACGTCACCCAGTGCTGACATGGATGAACCGGAGCCAGCGTCCTCGGTCACTCACACATCTTGAGAGATCGTGGCTGAGAGAACTTGACGACGCAGACCAGACCGTGAGACCGCCAGCAGAGACTAGGTCTGGTTGCTTACGGTGAGTGGCTGGCGTGTGGCGAATGACGATCGGCGATGGGCGAGTGCGCACTCAGCACCTGCGTTCCTGTAGTGTCGAGCGACGCGAGCCGAGCAAGTCATCAACCTCACGTGATGGATCGATGCACACGACACGCATGCGCGCGCGTCTCCTTGACATTCCAACCATGAACGTGGTGGCTGGGATGTAGTTCGGTGTGTTTGATGCGTTGTCGTCGGCGTAACGTGCGTGTGTGCGTTATAAATTTTGGGAGGTCGTCGAAATGACGGAAACGAGGGCGCCAGAAGAGGCGTAGAACATGGGAGCCGTGTCCGAGGGGTCGTGTTGGTGGCGCGGTATGGTGTGGGTTGAGTCGTGGTGTGTGGTTGTGTTGTTGTGTGTGTGAACGTGTCGGAGGCTGTATGTGGTGTAGGATGTTGTTGGTGTGAGCAGCGGGTACCCGTCGGCGCTTTGATAGCTCAGTTGGGAGAGCGTCAGACTGAAGATCTGAAGGTCCCTGGTTCGATCCCGGGTCAAAGCAGCTTCTCTTTCTTTTTGTTTCCGATTCCAATTCATCGCCAACATGCCACTCCACCGGCACACATTGCAAACCAATGACAACTCAAACAGCAACGGCAAAGACCACTCGCCACCATACATCACACACCTACATACAACAAACACAGCACTCACATCCAAGCGAACTACACCTGCATGTTCATCATTGATCATCTCCGTCTTTGACTATCTCTCTGCCTTGTCCAGAACGACACTCACCCAAACGCGCTCGTCTCGCGTCTTCTCTATTCTCTACCCACCCACGACGTCTCAAGCACCGCCACGCGGACCCAACGCCGCCAACTTGCGATAACACACCCACCTACACCCACCCACACCCACACCTCCCATAGCAAACTGCGATGCCAATGTATGCACACCGCCGACGATGCTATACTTCAGAGCCACATGTCTTCCTCGTCTTGTCTCCACCCAAAAGACCCAAGACAAATCAATCAGGAATGACAGATGAGATTGGTTGGTTGGTTGCGGTGACTGACCTGATCCCTGTGTGTCTTCGGTGGTCCCGTGGTGTTCGCTTGTCGTAGCGACGACGTCACCCAGTGCTGACATGGATGAACCGGAGCCAGCGTCCTCGGTCACTCACACATCTTGAGAGATCGTGGCTGAGAGAACTTGACGACGCAGACCAGACCGTGAGACCGCCAGCAGAGACTAGGTCTGGTTGCTTACGGTGAGTGGCTGGCGTGTGGCGAATGACGATCGGCGATGGGCGAGTGCGCACTCAGCACCTGCGTTCCTGTAGTGTCGAGCGACGCGAGCCGAGCAAGTCATCAACCTCACGTGATGGATCGATGCACACGACACGCATGCGCGCGCGTCTCCTTGACATTCCAACCATGAACGTGGTGGCTGGGATGTAGTTCGGTGTGTTTGATGCGTTGTCGTCGGCGTAACGTGCGTGTGTGCGTTATAAATTTTGGGAGGTCGTCGAAATGACGGAAACGAGGGCGCCAGAAGAGGCGTAGAACATGGGAGCCGTGTCCGAGGGGTCGTGTTGGTGGCGCGGTATGGTGTGGGTTGAGTCGTGGTGTGTGGTTGTGTTGTTGTGTGTGTGAACGTGTCGGAGGCTGTATGTGGTGTAGGATGTTGTTGGTGTGAGCAGCGGGTACCCGTCGGCGCTTTGATAGCTCAGTTGGGAGAGCGTCAGACTGAAGATCTGAAGGTCCCTGGTTCGATCCCGGGTCAAAGCAGCTTCTCTTTCTTTTTGTTTCCGATTCCAATTCATCGCCAACATGCCACTCCACCGGCACACATTGCAAACCAATGACAACTCAAACAGCAACGGCAAAGACCACTCGCCACCATACATCACACACCTACATACAACAA
Organism: Pythium insidiosum; assembly: GCA_022836835.1. Taxonomy (NCBI): domain Eukaryota; phylum Oomycota; class Peronosporomycetes; order Pythiales; family Pythiaceae; genus Pythium; species Pythium insidiosum. The sequence goes on from JAKVDI010000155.1 coordinate 8,052, forward strand.
ACACAGCACTCACATCCAAGCGAACTACACCTGCATGTTCATCATTGATCATCTCCGTCTTTGACTATCTCTCTGCCTTGTCCAGAACGACACTCACCCAAACGCGCTCGTCTCGCGTCTTCTCTATTCTCTACCCACCCACGACGTCTCAAGCACCGCCACGCGGACCCAACGCCGCCAACTTGCGATAACACACCCACCTACACCCACCCACACCCACACCTCCCATAGCAAACTGCGATGCCAATGTATGCACACCGCCGACGATGCTATACTTCAGAGCCACATGTCTTCCTCGTCTTGTCTCCACCCAAAAGACCCAAGACAAATCAATCAGGAATGACAGATGAGATTGGTTGGTTGGTTGCGGTGACTGACCTGATCCCTGTGTGTCTTCGGTGGTCCCGTGGTGTTCGCTTGTCGTAGCGACGACGTCACCCAGTGCTGACATGGATGAACCGGAGCCAGCGTCCTCGGTCACTCACACATCTTGAGAGATCGTGGCTGAGAGAACTTGACGACGCAGACCAGACCGTGAGACCGCCAGCAGAGACTAGGTCTGGTTGCTTACGGTGAGTGGCTGGCGTGTGGCGAATGACGATCGGCGATGGGCGAGTGCGCACTCAGCACCTGCGTTCCTGTAGTGTCGAGCGACGCGAGCCGAGCAAGTCATCAACCTCACGTGATGGATCGATGCACACGACACGCATGCGCGCGCGTCTCCTTGACATTCCAACCATGAACGTGGTGGCTGGGATGTAGTTCGGTGTGTTTGATGCGTTGTCGTCGGCGTAACGTGCGTGTGTGCGTTATAAATTTTGGGAGGTCGTCGAAATGACGGAAACGAGGGCGCCAGAAGAGGCGTAGAACATGGGAGCCGTGTCCGAGGGGTCGTGTTGGTGGCGCGGTATGGTGTGGGTTGAGTCGTGGTGTGTGGTTGTGTTGTTGTGTGTGTGAACGTGTCGGAGGCTGTATGTGGTGTAGGATGTTGTTGGTGTGAGCAGCGGGTACCCGTCGGCGCTTTGATAGCTCAGTTGGGAGAGCGTCAGACTGAAGATCTGAAGGTCCCTGGTTCGATCCCGGGTCAAAGCAGCTTCTCTTTCTTTTTGTTTCCGATTCCAATTCATCGCCAACATGCCACTCCACCGGCACACATTGCAAACCAATGACAACTCAAACAGCAACGGCAAAGACCACTCGCCACCATACATCACACACCTACATACAACAAACACAGCACTCACATCCAAGCGAACTACACCTGCATGTTCATCATTGATCATCTCCGTCTTTGACTATCTCTCTGCCTTGTCCAGAACGACACTCACCCAAACGCGCTCGTCTCGCGTCTTCTCTATTCTCTACCCACCCACGACGTCTCAAGCACCGCCACGCGGACCCAACGCCGCCAACTTGCGATAACACACCCACCCACCCTCCCATAGCAAACTGCGATGCCAATGTATGCACACCGCCGACGATGCTATACTTCAGAGCCACATGTCTTCCTCGTCTTGTCTCCACCCAAAAGACCCAAGACAAATCAATCAGGAATGACAGATGAGATTGGTTGGTTGGTTGCGGTGACTGACCTGATCCCTGTGTGTCTTCGGTGGTCCCGTGGTGTTCGCTTGTCGTAGCGACGACGTCACCCAGTGCTGACATGGATGAACCGGAGCCAGCGTCCTCGGTCACTCACACATCTTGAGAGATCGTGGCTGAGAGAACTTGACGACGCAGACCAGACCGTGAGACCGCCAGCAGAGACTAGGTCTGGTTGCTTACGGTGAGTGGCTGGCGTGTGGCGAATGACGATCGGCGATGGGCGAGTGCGCACTCAGCACCTGCGTTCCTGTAGTGTCGAGCGACGCGAGCCGAGCAAGTCATCAACCTCACGTGATGGATCGATGCACACGACACGCATGCGCGCGCGTCTCCTTGACATTCCAACCATGAACGTGGTGGCTGGGATGTAGTTCGGTGTGTTTGATGCGTTGTCGTCGGCGTAACGTGCGTGTGTGCGTTATAAATTTTGGGAGGTCGTCGAAATGACGGAAACGAGGGCGCCAGAAGAGGCGTAGAACATGGGAGCCGTGTCCGAGGGGTCGTGTTGGTGGCGCGGTATGGTGTGGGTTGAGTCGTGGTGTGTGGTTGTGTTGTTGTGTGTGTGAACGTGTCGGAGGCTGTATGTGGTGTAGGATGTTGTTGGTGTGAGCAGCGGGTACCCGTCGGCGCTTTGATAGCTCAGTTGGGAGAGCGTCAGACTGAAGATCTGAAGGTCCCTGGTTCGATCCCGGGTCAAAGCAGCTTCTCTTTCTTTTTGTTTCCGATTCCAATTCATCGCCAACATGCCACTCCACCGGCACACATTGCAAACCAATGACAACTCAAACAGCAACGGCAAAGACCACTCGCCACCATACATCACACACCTACATACAACAAACACAGCACTCACATCCAAGCGAACTACACCTGCATGTTCATCATTGATCATCTCCGTCTTTGACTATCTCTCTGCCTTGTCCAGAACGACACTCACCCAAACGCGCTCGTCTCGCGTCTTCTCTATTCTCTACCCACCCACGACGTCTCAAGCACCGCCACGCGGACCCAACGCCGCCAACTTGCGATAACACACCCACCTACACCCACCCTCCCATAGCAAACTGCGATGCCAATGTATGCACACCGCCGACGATGCTATACTTCAGAGCCACATGTCTTCCTCGTCTTGTCTCCACCCAAAAGACCCAAGACAAATCAATCAGGAATGACAGATGAGATTGGTTGGTTGGTTGCGGTGACTGACCTGATCCCTGTGTGTCTTCGGTGGTCCCGTGGTGTTCGCTTGTCGTAGCGACGACGTCACCCAGTGCTGACATGGATGAACCGGAGCCAGCGTCCTCGGTCACTCACACATCTTGAGAGATCGTGGCTGAGAGAACTTGACGACGCAGACCAGACCGTGAGACCGCCAGCAGAGACTAGGTCTGGTTGCTTACGGTGAGTGGCTGGCGTGTGGCGAATGACGATCGGCGATGGGCGAGTGCGCACTCAGCACCTGCGTTCCTGTAGTGTCGAGCGACGCGAGCCGAGCAAGTCATCAACCTCACGTGATGGATCGATGCACACGACACGCATGCGCGCGCGTCTCCTTGACATTCCAACCATGAACGTGGTGGCTGGGATGTAGTTCGGTGTGTTTGATGCGTTGTCGTCGGCGTAACGTGCGTGTGTGCGTTATAAATTTTGGGAGGTCGTCGAAATGACGGAAACGAGGGCGCCAGAAGAGGCGTAGAACATGGGAGCCGTGTCCGAGGGGTCGTGTTGGTGGCGCGGTATGGTGTGGGTTGAGTCGTGGTGTGTGGTTGTGTTGTTGTGTGTGTGAACGTGTCGGAGGCTGTATGTGGTGTAGGATGTTGTTGGTGTGAGCAGCGGGTACCCGTCGGCGCTTTGATAGCTCAGTTGGGAGAGCGTCAGACTGAAGATCTGAAGGTCCCTGGTTCGATCCCGGGTCAAAGCAGCTTCTCTTTCTTTTTGTTTCCGATTCCAATTCATCGCCAACATGCCACTCCACCGGCACACATTGCAAACCAATGACAACTCAAACAGCAACGGCAAAGACCACTCGCCACCATACATCACACACCTACATACAACAAACACAGCACTCACATCCAAGCGAACTACACCTGCATGTTCATCATTGATCATCTCCGTCTTTGACTATCTCTCTGCCTTGTCCAGAACGACACTCACCCAAACGCGCTCGTCTCGCGTCTTCTCTATTCTCTACCCACCCACGACGTCTCAAGCACCGCCACGCGGACCCAACGCCGCCAACTTGCGATAACACACCCACCTACACCCACCCACACCCACACCTCCCATAGCAAACTGCGATGCCAATGTATGCACACCGCCGACGATGCTATACTTCAGAGCCACATGTCTTCCTCGTCTTGTCTCCACCCAAAAGACCCAAGACAAATCAATCAGGAATGACAGATGAGATTGGTTGGTTGGTTGCGGTGACTGACCTGATCCCTGTGTGTCTTCGGTGGTCCCGTGGTGTTCGCTTGTCGTAGCGACGACGTCACCCAGTGCTGACATGGATGAACCGGAGCCAGCGTCCTCGGTCACTCACACATCTTGAGAGATCGTGGCTGAGAGAACTTGACGACGCAGACCAGACCGTGAGACCGCCAGCAGAGACTAGGTCTGGTTGCTTACGGTGAGTGGCTGGCGTGTGGCGAATGACGATCGGCGATGGGCGAGTGCGCACTCAGCACCTGCGTTCCTGTATGTCGAGCGACGCGAGCCGAGCAAGTCATCAACCTCACGTGATGGATCGATGCACACGACACGCATGCGCGCGCGTCTCCTTGACATTCCAACCATGAACGTGGTGGCTGGGATGTAGTTCGGTGTGTTTGATGCGTTGTCGTCGGCGTAACGTGCGTGTGTGCGTTATAAATTTTGGGAGGTCGTCGAAATGACGGAAACGAGGGCGCCAGAAGAGGCGTAGAACATGGGAGCCGTGTCCGAGGGGTCGTGTTGGTGGCGCGGTATGGTGTGGGTTGAGTCGTGGTGTGTGGTTGTGTTGTTGTGTGTGTGAACGTGTCGGAGGCTGTATGTGGTGTAGGATGTTGTTGGTGTGAGCAGCGGGTACCCGTCGGCGCTTTGATAGCTCAGTTGGGAGAGCGTCAGACTGAAGATCTGAAGGTCCCTGGTTCGATCCCGGGTCAAAGCAGCTTCTCTTTCTTTTTGTTTCCGATTCCAATTCATCGCCAACATGCCACTCCACCGGCACACATTGCAAACCAATGACAACTCAAACAGCAACGGCAAAGACCACTCGCCACCATACATCACACACCTACATACAACAAACACAGCACTCACATCCAAGCGAACTACACCTGCATGTTCATCATTGATCATCTCCGTCTTTGACTATCTCTCTGCCTTGTCCAGAACGACACTCACCCAAACGCGCTCGTCTCGCGTCTTCTCTATTCTCTACCCACCCACGACGTCTCAAGCACCGCCACGCGGACCCAACGCCGCCAACTTGCGATAACACACCCACCTACACCCACCCACACCCACACCTCCCATAGCAAACTGCGATGCCAATGTATGCACACCGCCGACGATGCTATACTTCAGAGCCACATGTCTTCCTCGTCTTGTCTCCACCCAAAAGACCCAAGACAAATCAATCAGGAATGACAGATGAGATTGGTTGGTTGGTTGCGGTGACTGACCTGATCCCTGTGTGTCTTCGGTGGTCCCGTGGTGTTCGCTTGTCGTAGCGACGACGTCACCCAGTGCTGACATGGATGAACCGGAGCCAGCGTCCTCGGTCACTCACACATCTTGAGAGATCGTGGCTGAGAGAACTTGACGACGCAGACCAGACCGTGAGACCGCCAGCAGAGACTAGGTCTGGTTGCTTACGGTGAGTGGCTGGCGTGTGGCGAATGACGATCGGCGATGGGCGAGTGCGCACTCAGCACCTGCGTTCCTGTAGTGTCGAGCGACGCGAGCCGAGCAAGTCATCAACCTCACGTGATGGATCGATGCACACGACACGCATGCGCGCGCGTCTCCTTGACATTCCAACCATGAACGTGGTGGCTGGGATGTAGTTCGGTGTGTTTGATGCGTTGTCGTCGGCGTAACGTGCGTGTGTGCGTTATAAATTTTGGGAGGTCGTCGAAATGACGGAAACGAGGGCGCCAGAAGAGGCGTAGAACATGGGAGCCGTGTCCGAGGGGTCGTGTTGGTGGCGCGGTATGGTGTGGGTTGAGTCGTGGTGTGTGGTTGTGTTGTTGTGTGTGTGAACGTGTCGGAGGCTGTATGTGGTGTAGGATGTTGTTGGTGTGAGCAGCGGGTACCCGTCGGCGCTTTGATAGCTCAGTTGGGAGAGCGTCAGACTGAAGATCTGAAGGTCCCTGGTTCGATCCCGGGTCAAAGCAGCTTCTCTTTCTTTTTGTTTCCGATTCCAATTCATCGCCAACATGCCACTCCACCGGCACACATTGCAAACCAATGACAACTCAAACAGCAACGGCAAAGACCACTCGCCACCATACATCACACACCTACATACAACAAACACAGCACTCACATCCAAGCGAACTACACCTGCATGTTCATCATTGATCATCTCCGTCTTTGACTATCTCTCTGCCTTGTCCAGAACGACACTCACCCAAACGCGCTCGTCTCGCGTCTTCTCTATTCTCTACCCACCCACGACGTCTCAAGCACCGCCACGCGGACCCAACGCCGCCAACTTGCGATAACACACCCACCTACACCCACCCACACCCACACCTCCCATAGCAAACTGCGATGCCAATGTATGCACACCGCCGACGATGCTATACTTCAGAGCCACATGTCTTCCTCGTCTTGTCTCCACCCAAAAGACCCAAGACAAATCAATCAGGAATGACAGATGAGATTGGTTGGTTGGTTGCGGTGACTGACCTGATCCCTGTGTGTCTTCGGTGGTCCCGTGGTGTTCGCTTGTCGTAGCGACGACGTCACCCAGTGCTGACATGGATGAACCGGAGCCAGCGTCCTCGGTCACTCACACATCTTGAGAGATCGTGGCTGAGAGAACTTGACGACGCAGACCAGACCGTGAGACCGCCAGCAGAGACTAGGTCTGGTTGCTTACGGTGAGTGGCTGGCGTGTGGCGAATGACGATCGGCGATGGGCGAGTGCGCACTCAGCACCTGCGTTCCTGTAGTGTCGAGCGACGCGAGCCGAGCAAGTCATCAACCTCACGTGATGGATCGATGCACACGACACGCATGCGCGCGCGTCTCCTTGACATTCCAACCATGAACGTGGTGGCTGGGATGTAGTTCGGTGTGTTTGATGCGTTGTCGTCGGCGTAACGTGCGTGTGTGCGTTATAAATTTTGGGAGGTCGTCGAAATGACGGAAACGAGGGCGCCAGAAGAGGCGTAGAACATGGGAGCCGTGTCCGAGGGGTCGTGTTGGTGGCGCGGTATGGTGTGGGTTGAGTCGTGGTGTGTGGTTGTGTTGTTGTGTGTGTGAACGTGTCGGAGGCTGTATGTGTAGGATGTTGTTGGTGTGAGCAGCGGGTACCCGTCGGATAGCTCAGTTGAATACGTCTATATAACGCGCGTTAATATGACTGCTACTTCTAATTTGCCTGGTCCAGCAATATAGATCTACTGTACAGGTGCAGGAACCAGGGTGGTGGCGTTACACCAAGGGGATGTGGTGTTGTAATGGTTAGTGGTATCGCGTCAGGTTCCCAACCTGAAGGTCGCGGGTTCGATCCCGCTGATGCCGAAAACTCGACACACTTGTCGATTTGTCTTCTCGCAACTCCCATCCGTAGAATGGCCGTTATAGGATATAAACATGTTAAAACATGTTGAAACCTTAGCCGAACATCTTGGGAAAGGATGAGAAAGACTCGCCGCGTGGTATGCTGAGTCCCTTAGTAGGCGGAGTTTCTTCTGCGAAGTTTCCGGGTTAAACCCAAAGCTTTGATAGCTCAGTTGAGAGCGTCAGACTGAAGATCTGAAGGTCCCTGGTTCGATCCCGGGTCAAAGCAGCTTCTCTTTCTTTTTGTTTCCGATTCCAATTCATCGCCAACATGCCACTCCACCGGCACACATTGCAAACCTGACAACTCAAACAGCAACGGCAAAGACCACTCGCCACCATACATACACACCTACATACAACAAACACAGCACTCACATCCAAGCGAACTACACCTGCATGTTCATCATTGATCATCTCCGTCTTTGACTATCTCTCTGCCTTGTCCAGAACGACACTCACCCAAACGCGCTCGTCTCGCGTCTTCTCTATTCTCTACCCACCCACGACGTCTCAAGCACCGCCACGCGGACCCAACGCCGCCAACTTGCGATAACACACCCACCTACACCCACCCACACCCACACCTCCCATAGCAAACTGCGATGCCAATGTATGCACACCGCCGACGATGCTATACTTCAGAGCCACATGTCTTCCTCGTCTTGTCTCCACCCAAAAGACCCAAGACAATCATCAGGAATGACAGATAGATTGGTTGGTTGGTTGCGGTGACTGACCTGATCCCTGTGTGTCTTCGGTGGTCCCGTGGTGTTCGCTTGTCGTAGCGACGACGTCACCCAGTGCTGACATGGATGAACCGGAGCCAGCGTCCTCGGTCACTCACACATCTTGAGAGATCGTGGCTGAGAGAACTTGACGACGCAGACCAGACCGTGAGACCGCCAGCAGAGACTAGGTCTGGTTGCTTACGGTGAGTGGCTGGCGTGTGGCGAATGACGATCGGCGATGGGCGAGTGCGCACTCACACCTGCGTTCCTGTAGTGTCGAGCGACGCGAGCCGAGCAAGTCATCAACCTACACGTGATGGATCGATGCACACGACACGCATGCGCGCGCGTCTCCTTGACATTCCAACCATGAACGCGGTGGCTGGATGTAGTTCGGTGTGTTTGATGCGTTGTCGTCGGCGTAACGTGCGTGTGTGCGTTATAAATTTTGGGAGGTCGTCGAAATGACGGAAACGAGGCGCCAGAAGAGGCGGAACATGGGAGCCGTGTCCGAGGGGTCGTGTTGGTGCGCGGTATGGTGTGGGTTGAGTCGTGTGTGTGGTTGTGTTGTTGTGGTGTGAACGTGTCGGAGGCTGTATGTGTGTAGGATGTTGTTGGTGTGAGCAGCGGGTACCCGTCGGCGCTTTGATAGCTCAGTTGGGAGAGCGTCAGACTGAAGATCTGAAGGTCCCTGGTTCGATCCCGGGTCAAAGCAGCTTCTCTTTCTTTTTGTTTCCGATTCCAATTCATCGCCAACATGCCACTCCACCGGCACACATTGCAAACCAATGACAACTCAAACAGCAACGGCAAAGACCACTCGCCACCATACATCACACACCTACATACAACAAACACAGCACTCACATCCAAGCGAACTACACCTGCATGTTCATCATTGATCATCTCCGTCTTTGACTATCTCTCTGCCTTGTCCAGAACGACACTCACCCAAACGCGCTCGTCTCGCGTCTTCTCTATTCTCTACCCACCCACGACGTCTCAAGCACCGCCACGCGGACCCAACGCCGCCAACTTGCGATAACACACCCACCTACACCCACCCACACCCAACCTCCCATAGCAAACTGCGATGCCAATGTATGCACACCGCCGACGATGCTATACTTCAGAGCCACATGTCTTCCTCGTCTTGTCTCCACCCAAAAGACCCAAGACAAATCAATCAGGAATGACAGATGAGATTGGTTGGTTGTTGCGGTGACTGACCTGATCCCTGTGGTCTTCGGTGGTCCCGTGGTGTTCGCTTGTCGTAGCGACGACGTCACCCAGTGCTGACATGGATGAACCGGAGCCAGCGTCCTCGGTCACTCACACATCTTGAGAGATCGTGGCTGAGAGAACTTGACGACGCAGACCAGACCGTGAGACCGCCAGCAGAGACTAGGTCTGGTTGCTTACGGTGAGTGGCTGGCGTGTGGCGAATGACGATCGGCGATGGCGAGTGCGCACTCAGCACCTGCGTTCCTGTAGTGTCGAGCGACGCGAGCCGAGCAAGTCATCAACCTCACGTGATGGATCGATGCACACGACACGCATGCGCGCGCGTCTCCTTGACATTCCAACCATGAACGCGGTGGCTGGGATGTAGTTCGGTGTGTTTGATGCGTTGTCGTCGGCGTAACGTGCGTGTGTGCGTTATAAATTTTGGGAGGTCGTCGAAATGACGGAAACGAGGGCGCCAGAAGAGGCGTAGAACATGGGAGCCGTGTCCGAGGGGTCGTGTTGGTGGCGGTATGGTGTGGGTTGAGTCGTGGTGTGTGGTTGTGTTGTTGTGGTGTGAACGTGTCGGAGGCTGTATGTGGTGTAGGATGTTGTTGGTGTGAGCAGCGGTACCCGTCGGCGCTTTGATAGCTCAGTTGGGAGAGCGTCAGACTGAAGATCTGAAGGTCCCTGGTTCGATCCCGGGTCAAAGCAGCTTCTCTTTCTTTTTGTTTCCGATTCCAATTCATCGCCAACATGCCACTCCACCGGCACACATTGCAAACCAATGACAATCAAACAGCAACGGCAAAGACCACCGCCACCATACATCACACACCTACATACAACAAACACAGCACTCACATCCAAGCGAACTACACCTGCATGTTCATCATTGATCATCTCCGTCTTTGACTATCTCTCTGCCTTGTCCAGAACGACACTCACCCAAACGCGCTCGTCTCGCGTCTTCTCTATCTCTACCACCCACCACGACGTCTCAAGCACCGCCACGGGACCCAACGCCGCCAACTTGCGATAACACACCCACCACACCCACCCACACCCACACCTCCCATAGCAAACTGCGATGCCATGTATGCACACGCGCGACGATGCTATACTTCAGAGCCACATGTCTTCCTCGTCTTGTCTCCACCAAAAGACCCAAGACAAATCAATCAGGAATGACAGATGAGATTGGTTGTTGGTTGCGGAGACTGACCTGATCCCTGTGTGTCTTCGGTGGTCCCGTGGTGTTCGCTTGTCGTAGCGACGACGTCACCCAGTGCTGACATGGATGAACCGGAGCCAGCGTCCTCGGTCACTCACACATCTTGAGAGATCGTGGCTGAGAGAACTTGACGACGCAGACCAGACCGTGAGACCGCCAGCAGAGACTAGGTCTGGTTGCTTACGGTGAGTGGCTGGCGTGTGGCGAATGACGATCGGCGATGGGCGAGTGCGCACTCAGCACCTGCGTTCCTGTAGTCGAGCGACGCGAGCCGAGCAAGTCATCAACCTCACGTGATGGATCGATGCACACGACACGCATGCGCGCGCGTCTCCTTGACATTCCAACCATGAACGTGGTGGCTGGGATGTAGTTCGGTGTGTTTGATGCGTTGTCGTCGGCGTAACGTGCGTGTGTGCGTTAAATTTTGGGAGGTCGTCGAAATGACGGAAACGAGGGCGCCAGAAGAGGCGTAGAACATGGGAGCCGTGTCCGAGGGTCGTGTTGGTGGCGCGGTATGGTGTGGGTTGAGTCGTGGTGTGTGGTTGTGTTGTTGTGTGTGTGAACGTGTCGGAGGCTGTATGTGGTGTAGATGTTGTTGGTGTGAGCAGCGGGTACCCGTCGGCGCTTTGATAGCTCAGTTGGGAGAGCGTCAGACTGAAGATCTGAAGGTCCCTGGTTCGATCCCGGGTCAAAGCAGCTTCTCTTTCTTTTTGTTTCCGATTCCAATTCATCGCCAACATGCCACTCACCGGCACACATTGCAAACCAATGACAACTCAAACAGCAACGGCAAAGACCACTCGCACCATACATCACACACCTACATACAACAAACACAGCACTCACATCCAAGCGAACTACACCTGCATGTTCATCATTGATCATCTCCGTCTTTGACTATCTCTCTGCCTTGTCCAGAACGACACTCACCCAAACGCGCTCGTCTCGCGTCTTCCTATTCTCTACCCACCCACGACGTCTCAAGCACCGCCACGCGGACCCAACGCCGCCACTTGCGATAACACACCCACCTACACCCACCCACACCCACCTCCCATAGCAAACTGCGATGCCAATGTATGCACACCGCCGACGATGCTATACTTCAGAGCCACATGTCTTCCTCGTCTTGTCTCCACCAAAAGACCCAAGACAAATCAATCAGGAATGACAGATGAGATTGGTTGGTTGGTTGCGGTGACTGACCTGATCCCTGTGTGTCTTCGGTGGTCCCGTGGTGTTCGCTTGTCGTAGCGACGACGTCACCCAGTGCTGACATGGATGAACCGGAGCCAGCGTCCTCGGTCACTCACACATCTTGAGAGATCGTGGCTGAGAGAACTTGACGACGCAGACCAGACCGTGAGACCGCCAGCAGAGACTAGGTCTGGTTGCTTACGGTGAGTGGGGCGTGTGGCGAATGACGATCGCGATGGCGAGTGCGCACTCAGCACCTGCGTTCCTGTAGTGTCGAGCGACGCGAGCCGAGCAAGTCATCAACCTCACGTGATGGATCGATGCACACGACACGCATGCGCGCGCGTCTCCTTGACATTCCAACCATGAACGCGGTGGCTGGGATGTAGTTCGGTGTGTTTGATGCGTTGTCGTCGGCGTAACGTGCGTGTGTGCGTTATAAATTTTGGGAGGTCGTCGAAATGACGGAAACGAGGGCGCCAGAAGAGGCGTAGAACATGGGAGCCGTGTCCGAGGGGTCGTGTTGGTGGCGCGGTATGGTGTGGGTTGAGTCGTGGTGTGTGGTTGTGTTGTTGTGTGTGTGAACGTGTCGGAGGCTGTATGTGGTGTAGGATGTTATTGGTGTGAGCAGCGGGTACCCGTCGGCGCTTTGATAGCTCAGTTGAATACGTCTATATTAACGCGCGTTAATATGACTGCTACTTCTAATTTGCCTGGTCCAGCAATATAGAATCTACTGTACAGGTGCAGGAACCAGGGTGGTGGCGTTACACCAAGGGGATGTGGTGTTGTAATGGGTTAGTGGTATCGCGTCAGGTTCCCAACCTGAAGGTCGCGGGTTCGATCCCCGCTGATGCCGAAACTCGACACACTTGTCGATTTGTCTTCTCGCAACTCCCATCCGTAGAATGGCCGTTATAGGATAAAACATGTTAAAACATGTTGAAACCTTAGCCGAACATCTTGGGAAAGGATGAGAAAGACTCGCCGCGTGGTATGCTGAGTCCCTTAGTAGGCGGAGTTTCTTCTGCGAAGTTTCCGGGGTTAAACCCAAAGCTTTGATAGCTCAGTTGGGAGAGCGTCAGACTGAAGATCTGAAGGTCCCTGGTTCGATCCCGGGTCAAAGCAGCTTCTCTTTCTTTTTGTTTCCGATTCCAATTCATCGCCAACATGCCACTCCACCGGCACACATTGCAAACCAATGACAACTCAAACAGCAACGGCAAAGACCACTCGCCACCATACATCACACACCTACATACAACAAACACAGCACTCACATCCAAGCGAACTACACCTGCATGTTCATCATTGATCATCTCCGTCTTTGACTATCTCTCTGCCTTGTCCAGAACGACACTCACCCAAACGCGCTCGTCTCGCGTCTTCTCTATTCTCTACCCACCCACGACGTCTCAAGCACCGCCACGCGGACCCAACGCCGCCAACTTGCGATAACACACCCACCTACACCCACCCACACCCACACCTCCCATAGCAAACTGCGATGCCAATGTATGCACACCGCCGACGATGCTATACTTCAGAGCCACATGTCTTCCTCGTCTTGTCTCCACCCAAAAGACCCAAGACAAATCAATCAGGAATGACAGATGAGATTGGTTGGTTGGTTGCGGTGACTGACCTGATCCCTGTGTGTCTTCGGTGGTCCCGTGGTGTTCGCTTGTCGTAGCGACGACGTCACCCAGTGCTGACATGGATGAACCGGAGCCAGCGTCCTCGGTCACTCACACATCTTGAGAGATCGTGGCTGAGAGAACTTGACGACGCAGACCAGACCGTGAGACCGCCAGCAGAGACTAGGTCTGGTTGCTTACGGTGAGTGGCTGGCGTGTGGCGAATGACGATCGGCGATGGGCGAGTGCGCACTCAGCACCTGCGTTCCTGTAGTGTCGAGCGACGCGAGCCGAGCAAGTCATCAACCTCACGTGATGGATCGATGCACACGACACGCATGCGCGCGCGTCTCCTTGACATTCCAACCATGAACGTGGTGGCTGGGATGTAGTTCGGTGTGTTTGATGCGTTGTCGTCGGCGTAACGTGCGTGTGTGCGTTATAAATTTTGGGAGGTCGTCGAAATGACGGAAACGAGGGCGCCAGAAGAGGCGTAGAACATGGGAGCCGTGTCCGAGGGGTCGTGTTGGTGGCGCGGTATGGTGTGGGTTGAGTCGTGGTGTGTGGTTGTGTTGTTGTGTGTGTGAACGTGTCGGAGGCTGTATGTGGTGTAGGATGTTGTTGGTGTGAGCAGCGGGTACCCGTCGGCGCTTTGATAGCTCAGTTGGGAGAGCGTCAGACTGAAGATCTGAAGGTCCCTGGTTCGATCCCGGGTCAAAGCAGCTTCTCTTTCTTTTTGTTTCCGATTCCAATTCATCGCCAACATGCCACTCCACCGGCACACATTGCAAACCAATGACAACTCAAACAGCAACGGCAAAGACCACTCGCCACCATACATCACACACCTACATACAACAAACACAGCACTCACATCCAAGCGAACTACACCTGCATGTTCATCATTGATCATCTCCGTCTTTGACTATCTCTCTGCCTTGTCCAGAACGACACTCACCCAAACGCGCTCGTCTCGCGTCTTCTCTATTCTCTACCCACCCACGACGTCTCAAGCACCGCCACGCGGACCCAACGCCGCCAACTTGCGATAACACACCCACCTACACCCACCCACACCCACACCTCCCATAGCAAACTGCGATGCCAATGTATGCACACCGCCGACGATGCTATACTTCAGAGCCACATGTCTTCCTCGTCTTGTCTCCACCCAAAAGACCCAAGACAAATCAATCAGGAATGACAGATGAGATTGGTTGGTTGGTTGCGGTGACTGACCTGATCCCTGTGTGTCTTCGGTGGTCCCGTGGTGTTCGCTTGTCGTAGCGACGACGTCACCCAGTGCTGACATGGATGAACCGGAGCCAGCGTCCTCGGTCACTCACACATCTTGAGAGATCGTGGCTGAGAGAACTTGACGACGCAGACCAGACCGTGAGACCGCCAGCAGAGACTAGGTCTGGTTGCTTACGGTGAGTGGCTGGCGTGTGGCGAATGACGATCGGCGATGGGCGAGTGCGCACTCAGCACCTGCGTTCCTGTAGTGTCGAGCGACGCGAGCCGAGCAAGTCATCAACCTCACGTGATGGATCGATGCACACGACACGCATGCGCGCGCGTCTCCTTGACATTCCAACCATGAACGCGGTGGCTGGGATGTAGTTCGGTGTGTTTGATGCGTTGTCGTCGGCGTAACGTGCGTGTGTGCGTTATAAATTTTGGGAGGTCGTCGAAATGACGGAAACGAGGGCGCCAGAAGAGGCGTAGAACATGGGAGCCGTGTCCGAGGGGTCGTGTTGGTGGCGCGGTATGGTGTGGGTTGAGTCGTGGTGTGTGGTTGTGTTGTTGTGTGTGTGAACGTGTCGGAGGCTGTATGTGGTGTAGGATGTTGTTGGTGTGAGCAGCGGGTACCCGTCGGCGCTTTGATAGCTCAGTTGGGAGAGCGTCAGACTGAAGATCTGAAGGTCCTGGTTCGATCCCGGGTCAAAGCAGCTTCTCTTTCTTTTTGTTTCCGATTCCAATTCATCGCCAACATGCCACTCCACCGGCACACATTGCAAACCAATGACAACTCAAACAGCAACGGCAAAGACCACTCGCCACCATACATCACACACCTACATACAACAAACACAGCACTCACATCCAAGCGAACTACACCTGCATGTTCATCATTGATCATCTCCGTCTTTGACTATCTCTCTGCCTTGTCCAGAACGACACTCACCCAAACGCGCTCGTCTCGCGTCTTCTCTATTCTCTACCCACCCACGACGTCTCAAGCACCGCCACGCGGACCCAACGCCGCCAACTTGCGATAACACACCCACCTACACCCACCCACACCCACACCTCCCATAGCAAACTGCGATGCCAATGTATGCACACCGCCGACGATGCTATACTTCAGAGCCACATGTCTTCCTCGTCTTGTCTCCACCCAAAAGACCCAAGACAAATCAATCAGGAATGACAGATGAGATTGGTTGGTTGGTTGCGGTGACTGACCTGATCCCTGTGTGTCTTCGGTGGTCCCGTGGTGTTCGCTTGTCGTAGCGACGACGTCACCCAGTGCTGACATGGATGAACCGGAGCCAGCGTCCTCGGTCACTCACACATCTTGAGAGATCGTGGCTGAGAGAACTTGACGACGCAGACCAGACCGTGAGACCGCCAGCAGAGACTAGGTCTGGTTGCTTACGGTGAGTGGCTGGCGTGTGGCGAATGACGATCGGCGATGGGCGAGTGCGCACTCAGCACCTGCGTTCCTGTAGTGTCGAGCGACGCGAGCCGAGCAAGTCATCAACCTCACGTGATGGATCGATGCACACGACACGCATGCGCGCGCGTCTCCTTGACATTCCAACCATGAACGTGGTGGCTGGGATGTAGTTCGGTGTGTTTGATGCGTTGTCGTCGGCGTAACGTGCGTGTGTGCGTTATAAATTTTGGGAGGTCGTCGAAATGACGGAAACGAGGGCGCCAGAAGAGGCGTAGAACATGGGAGCCGTGTCCGAGGGGTCGTGTTGGTGGCGCGGTATGGTGTGGGTTGAGTCGTGGTGTGTGGTTGTGTTGTTGTGTGTGTGAACGTGTCGGAGGCTGTATGTGGTGTAGGATGTTGTTTGGTGTGAGCAGCGGGTACCCGTCGGCGCTTTGATAGCTCAGTTGGGAGAGCGTCAGACTGAAGATCTGAAGGTCCCTGGTTCGATCCCGGGTCAAAGCAGCTTCTCTTTCTTTTTGTTTCCGATTCCAATTCATCGCCAACATGCCACTCCACCGGCACACATTGCAAACCAATGACAACTCAAACAGCAACGGCAAAGACCACTCGCCACCATACATCACACACCTACATACAACAAACACAGCACTCACATCCAAGCGAACTACACCTGCATGTTCATCATTGATCATCTCCGTCTTTGACTATCTCTCTGCCTTGTCCAGAACGACACTCACCCAAACGCGCTCGTCTCGCGTCTTCTCTATTCTCTACCCACCCACGACGTCTCAAGCACCGCCACGCGGACCCAACGCCGCCAACTTGCGATAACACACCCACCTACACCCACCCACACCCACACCTCCCATAGCAAACTGCGATGCCAATGTATGCACACCGCCGACGATGCTATACTTCAGAGCCACATGTCTTCCTCGTCTTGTCTCCACCCAAAAGACCCAAGACAAATCAATCAGGAATGACAGATGAGATTGGTTGGTTGGTTGCGGTGACTGACCTGATCCCTGTGTGTCTTCGGTGGTCCCGTGGTGTTCGCTTGTCGTAGCGACGACGTCACCCAGTGCTGACATGGATGAACCGGAGCCAGCGTCCTCGGTCACTCACACATCTTGAGAGATCGTGGCTGAGAGAACTTGACGACGCAGACCAGACCGTGAGACCGCCAGCAGAGACTAGGTCTGGTTGCTTACGGTGAGTGGCTGGCGTGTGGCGAATGACGATCGGCGATGGGCGAGTGCGCACTCAGCACCTGCGTTCCTGTAGTGTCGAGCGACGCGAGCCGAGCAAGTCATCAACCTCACGTGATGGATCGATGCACACGACACGCATGCGCGCGCGTCTCCTTGACATTCCAACCATGAACGTGGTGGCTGGGATGTAGTTCGGTGTGTTTGATGCGTTGTCGTCGGCGTAACGTGCGTGTGTGCGTTATAAATTTTGGGAGGTCGTCGAAATGACGGAAACGAGGGCGCCAGAAGAGGCGTAGAACATGGGAGCCGTGTCCGAGGGGTCGTGTTGGTGGCGCGGTATGGTGTGGGTTGAGTCGTGGTGTGTGGTTGTGTTGTTGTGTGTGTGAACGTGTCGGAGGCTGTATGTGGTGTAGGATGTTGTTGGTGTGAGCAGCGGGTACCCGTCGGCGCTTTGATAGCTCAGTTGGGAGAGCGTCAGACTGAAGATCTGAAGGTCCCTGGTTCGATCCCGGGTCAAAGCAGCTTCTCTTTCTTTTTGTTTCCGATTCCAATTCATCGCCAACATGCCACTCCACCGGCACACATTGCAAACCAATGACAACTCAAACAGCAACGGCAAAGACCACTCGCCACCATACATCACACACCTACATACAACAAACACAGCACTCACATCCAAGCGAACTACACCTGCATGTTCATCATTGATCATCTCCGTCTTTGACTATCTCTCTGCCTTGTCCAGAACGACACTCACCCAAACGCGCTCGTCTCGCGTCTTCTCTATTCTCTACCCACCCACGACGTCTCAAGCACCGCCACGCGGACCCAACGCCGCCAACTTGCGATAACACACCCACCTACACCCACCCACACCCACACCTCCCATAGCAAACTGCGATGCCAATGTATGCACACCGCCGACGATGCTATACTTCAGAGCCACATGTCTTCCTCGTCTTGTCTCCACCCAAAAGACCCAAGACAAATCAATCAGGAATGACAGATGAGATTGGTTGGTTGGTTGCGGTGACTGACCTGATCCCTGTGTGTCTTCGGTGGTCCCGTGGTGTTCGCTTGTCGTAGCGACGACGTCACCCAGTGCTGACATGGATGAACCGGAGCCAGCGTCCTCGGTCACTCACACATCTTGAGAGATCGTGGCTGAGAGAACTTGACGACGCAGACCAGACCGTGAGACCGCCAGCAGAGACTAGGTCTGGTTGCTTACGGTGAGTGGCTGGCGTGTGGCGAATGACGATCGGCGATGGGCGAGTGCGCACTCAGCACCTGCGTTCCTGTAGTGTCGAGCGACGCGAGCCGAGCAAGTCATCAACCTCACGTGATGGATCGATGCACACGACACGCATGCGCGCGCGTCTCCTTGACATTCCAACCATGAACGTGGTGGCTGGGATGTAGTTCGGTGTGTTTGATGCGTTGTCGTCGGCGTAACGTGCGTGTGTGCGTTATAAATTTTGGGAGGTCGTCGAAATGACGGAAACGAGGGCGCCAGAAGAGGCGTAGAACATGGGAGCCGTGTCCGAGGGGTCGTGTTGGTGGCGCGGTATGGTGTGGGTTGAGTCGTGGTGTGTGGTTGTGTTGTTGTGTGTGTGAACGTGTCGGAGGCTGTATGTGGTGTAGGATGTTGTTGGTGTGAGCAGCGGGTACCCGTCGGCGCTTTGATAGCTCAGTTGGGAGAGCGTCAGACTGAAGATCTGAAGGTCCCTGGTTCGATCCCGGGTCAAAGCAGCTTCTCTTTCTTTTTGTTTCCGATTCCAATTCATCGCCAACATGCCACTCCACCGGCACACATTGCAAACCAATGACAACTCAAACAGCAACGGCAAAGACCACTCGCCACCATACATCACACACCTACATACAACAAACACAGCACTCACATCCAAGCGAACTACACCTGCATGTTCATCATTGATCATCTCCGTCTTTGACTATCTCTCTGCCTTGTCCAGAACGACACTCACCCAAACGCGCTCGTCTCGCGTCTTCTCTATTCTCTACCCACCCACGACGTCTCAAGCACCGCCACGCGGACCCAACGCCGCCAACTTGCGATAACACACCCACCTACACCCACCCACACCCACACCTCCCATAGCAAACTGCGATGCCAATGTATGCACACCGCCGACGATGCTATACTTCAGAGCCACATGTCTTCCTCGTCTTGTCTCCACCCAAAAGACCCAAGACAAATCAATCAGGAATGACAGATGAGATTGGTTGGTTGGTTGCGGTGACTGACCTGATCCCTGTGTGTCTTCGGTGGTCCCGTGGTGTTCGCTTGTCGTAGCGACGACGTCACCCAGTGCTGACATGGATGAACCGGAGCCAGCGTCCTCGGTCACTCACACATCTTGAGAGATCGTGGCTGAGAGAACTTGACGACGCAGACCAGACCGTGAGACCAGCAGAGACTAGGTCTGGTTGCTTACGGTGAGTGGCTGGCGTGTGGCGAATGACGATCGGCGATGGGCGAGTGCGCACTCAGCACCTGCGTTCCTGTAGTGTCGAGCGACGCGAGCCGAGCAAGTCATCAACCTCACGTGATGGATCGATGCACACGACACGCATGCGCGCGCGTCTCCTTGACATTCCAACCATGAACGTGGTGGCTGGGATGTAGTTCGGTGTGTTTGATGCGTTGTCGTCGGCGTAACGTGCGTGTGTGCGTTATAAATTTTGGGAGGTCGTCGAAATGACGGAAACGAGGGCGCCAGAAGAGGCGTAGAACATGGGAGCCGTGTCCGAGGGGTCGTGTTGGTGGCGCGGTATGGTGTGGGTTGAGTCGTGGTGTGTGGTTGTGTTGTTGTGTGTGTGAACGTGTCGGAGGCTGTATGTGGTGTAGGATGTTGTTGGTGTGAGCAGCGGGTACCCGTCGGCGCTTTGATAGCTCAGTTGGGAGAGCGTCAGACTGAAGATCTGAAGGTCCCTGGTTCGATCCCGGGTCAAAGCAGCTTCTCTTTCTTTTTGTTTCCGATTCCAATTCATCGCCAACATGCCACTCCACCGGCACACATTGCAAACCAATGACAACTCAAACAGCAACGGCAAAGACCACTCGCCACCATACATCACACACCTACATACAACAAACACAGCACTCACATCCAAGCGAACTACACCTGCATGTTCATCATTGATCATCTCCGTCTTTGACTATCTCTCTGCCTTGTCCAGAACGACACTCACCCAAACGCGCTCGTCTCGCGTCTTCTCTATTCTCTACCCACCCACGACGTCTCAAGCACCGCCACGCGGACCCAACGCCGCCAACTTGCGATAACACACCCACCTACACCCACCCACACCCACACCTCCCATAGCAAACTGCGATGCCAATGTATGCACACCGCCGACGATGCTATACTTCAGAGCCACATGTCTTCCTCGTCTTGTCTCCACCCAAAAGACCCAAGACAAATCAATCAGGAATGACAGATGAGATTGGTTGGTTGGTTGCGGTGACTGACCTGATCCCTGTGTGTCTTCGGTGGTCCCGTGGTGTTCGCTTGTCGTAGCGACGACGTCACCCAGTGCTGACATGGATGAACCGGAGCCAGCGTCCTCGGTCACTCACACATCTTGAGAGATCGTGGCTGAGAGAACTTGACGACGCAGACCAGACCGTGAGACCGCCAGCAGAGACTAGGTCTGGTTGCTTACGGTGAGTGGCTGGCGTGTGGCGAATGACGATCGGCGATGGGCGAGTGCGCACTCAGCACCTGCGTTCCTGTGTGTCGAGCGACGCGAGCCGAGCAAGTCATCAACCTCACGTGATGGATCGATGCACACGACACGCATGCGCGCGCGTCTCCTTGACATTCCAACCATGAACGCGGTGGCTGGGATGTAGTTCGGTGTGTTTGATGCGTTGTCGTCGGCGTAACGTGCGTGTGTGCGTTATAAATTTTGGGAGGTCGTCGAAATGACGGAAACGAGGGCGCCAGAAGAGGCGTAGAACATGGGAGCCGTGTCCGAGGGGTCGTGTTGGTGGCGCGGTATGGTGTGGGTTGAGTCGTGGTGTGTGGTTGTGTTGTTGTGTGTGTGAACGTGTCGGAGGCTGTATGTGGTGTAGGATGTTGTTGGTGTGAGCAGCGGGTACCCGTCGGCGCTTTGATAGCTCAGTTGGGAGAGCGTCAGACTGAAGATCTGAAGGTCCCTGGTTCGATCCCGGGTCAAAGCAGCTTCTCTTTCTTTTTGTTTCCGATTCCAATTCATCGCCAACATGCCACTCCACCGGCACACATTGCAAACCAATGACAACTCAAACAGCAACGGCAAAGACCACTCGCCACCATACATCACACACCTACATACAACAAACACAGCACTCACATCCAAGCGAACTACACCTGCATGTTCATCATTGATCATCTCCGTCTTTGACTATCTCTCTGCCTTGTCCAGAACGACACTCACCCAAACGCGCTCGTCTCGCGTCTTCTCTATTCTCTACCCACCCACGACGTCTCAAGCACCGCCACGCGGACCCAACGCCGCCAACTTGCGATAACACACCCACCTACACCCACCCACACCCACACCTCCCATAGCAAACTGCGATGCCAATGTATGCACACCGCCGACGATGCTATACTTCAGAGCCACATGTCTTCCTCGTCTTGTCTCCACCCAAAAGACCCAAGACAAATCAATCAGGAATGACAGATGAGATTGGTTGGTTGGTTGCGGTGACTGACCTGATCCCTGTGTGTCTTCGGTGGTCCCGTGGTGTTCGCTTGTCGTAGCGACGACGTCACCCAGTGCTGACATGGATGAACCGGAGCCAGCGTCCTCGGTCACTCACACATCTTGAGAGATCGTGGCTGAGAGAACTTGACGACGCAGACCAGACCGTGAGACCGCCAGCAGAGACTAGGTCTGGTTGCTTACGGTGAGTGGCTGGCGTGTGGCGAATGACGATCGGCGATGGGCGAGTGCGCACTCAGCACCTGCGTTCCTGTAGTGTCGAGCGACGCGAGCCGAGCAAGTCATCAACCTCACGTGATGGATCGATGCACACGACACGCATGCGCGCGCGTCTCCTTGACATTCCAACCATGAACGTGGTGGCTGGGATGTAGTTCGGTGTGTTTGATGCGTTGTCGTCGGCGTAACGTGCGTGTGTGCGTTATAAATTTTGGGAGGTCGTCGAAATGACGGAAACGAGGGCGCCAGAAGAGGCGTAGAACATGGGAGCCGTGTCCGAGGGGTCGTGTTGGTGGCGCGGTATGGTGTGGGTTGAGTCGTGGTGTGTGGTTGTGTTGTTGTGTGTGTGAACGTGTCGGAGGCTGTATGTGGTGTAGGATGTTGTTGGTGTGAGCAGCGGGTACCCGTCGGCGCTTTGATAGCTCAGTTGGGAGAGCGTCAGACTGAAGATCTGAAGGTCCCTGGTTCGATCCCGGGTCAAAGCAGCTTCTCTTTCTTTTTGTTTCCGATTCCAATTCATCGCCAACATGCCACTCCACCGGCACACATTGCAAACCAATGACAACTCAAACAGCAACGGCAAAGACCACTCGCCACCATACATCACACACCTACATACAACAAACACAGCACTCACATCCAAGCGAACTACACCTGCATGTTCATCATTGATCATCTCCGTCTTTGACTATCTCTCTGCCTTGTCCAGAACGACACTCACCCAAACGCGCTCGTCTCGCGTCTTCTCTATTCTCTACCCACCCACGACGTCTCAAGCACCGCCACGCGGACCCAACGCCGCCAACTTGCGATAACACACCCACCTACACCCACCCACACCCACACCTCCCATAGCAAACTGCGATGCCAATGTATGCACACCGCCGACGATGCTATACTTCAGAGCCACATGTCTTCCTCGTCTTGTCTCCACCCAAAAGACCCAAGACAAATCAATCAGGAATGACAGATGAGATTGGTTGGTTGGTTGCGGTGACTGACCTGATCCCTGTGTGTCTTCGGTGGTCCCGTGGTGTTCGCTTGTCGTAGCGACGACGTCACCCAGTGCTGACATGGATGAACCGGAGCCAGCGTCCTCGGTCACTCACACATCTTGAGAGATCGTGGCTGAGAGAACTTGACGACGCAGACCAGACCGTGAGACCGCCAGCAGAGACTAGGTCTGGTTGCTTACGGTGAGTGGCTGGCGTGTGGCGAATGACGATCGGCGATGGGCGAGTGCGCACTCAGCACCTGCGTTCCTGTAGTGTCGAGCGACGCGAGCCGAGCAAGTCATCAACCTCACGTGATGGATCGATGCACACGACACGCATGCGCGCGCGTCTCCTTGACATTCCAACCATGAACGCGGTGGCTGGGATGTAGTTCGGTGTGTTTGATGCGTTGTCGTCGGCGTAACGTGCGTGTGTGCGTTATAAATTTTGGGAGGTCGTCGAAATGACGGAAACGAGGGCGCCAGAAGAGGCGTAGAACATGGGAGCCGTGTCCGAGGGGTCGTGTTGGTGGCGCGGTATGGTGTGGGTTGAGTCGTGGTGTGTGGTTGTGTTGTTGTGTGTGTGAACGTGTCGGAGGCTGTATGTGGTGTAGGATGTTGTTGGTGTGAGCAGCGGGTACCCGTCGGCGCTTTGATAGCTCAGTTGGAGAGCGTCAGACTGAAGATCTGAAGGTCCCTGGTTCGATCCCGGGTCAAAGCAGCTTCTCTTTCTTTTTGTTTCCGATTCCAATTCATCGCCAACATGCCACTCCACCGGCACACATTGCAAACCAATGACAACTCAAACAGCAACGGCAAAGACCACTCGCCACCATACATCACACACCTACATACAACAAACACAGCACTCACATCCAAGCGAACTACACCTGCATGTTTCATTGATCATCTCCGTCTTTGACTATCTCTCTGCCTTGTCCAGAACGACACTCACCCAAACGCGCTCGTCTCGCGTCTTCTCTATTCTCTACCCACCCACGACGTCTCAAGCACCGCCACGCGGACCCAACGCCGCCAACTTGCGATAACACACCCACCTACACCCACCCACACCCACACCTCCCATAGCAAACTGCGATGCCAATGTATGCACACCGCCGACGATGCTATACTTCAGAGCCACATGTCTTCCTCGTCTTGTCTCCACCCAAAAGACCCAAGACAAATCAATCAGGAATGACAGATGAGATTGGTTGGTTGGTTGCGGTGACTGACCTGATCCCTGTGTGTCTTCGGTGGTCCCGTGGTGTTCGCTTGTCGTAGCGACGACGTCACCCAGTGCTGACATGGATGAACCGGAGCCAGCGTCCTCGGTCACTCACACATCTTGAGAGATCGTGGCTGAGAGAACTTGACGACGCAGACCAGACCGTGAGACCGCCAGCAGAGACTAGGTCTGGTTGCTTACGGTGAGTGGCTGGCGTGTGGCGAATGACGATCGGCGATGGGCGAGTGCGCACTCAGCACCTGCGTTCCTGTAGTGTCGAGCGACGCGAGCCGAGCAAGTCATCAACCTCACGTGATGGATCGATGCACACGACACGCATGCGCGCGCGTCTCCTTGACATTCCAACCATGAACGGTGGCTGGGATGTAGTTCGGTGTGTTTGATGCGTTGTCGTCGGCGTAACGTGCGTGTGTGCGTTATAAATTTTGGGAGGTCGTCGAAATGACGGAAACGAGGGCGCCAGAAGAGGCGTAGAACATGGGAGCCGTGTCCGAGGGGTCGTGTTGGTGGCGCGGTATGGTGTGGGTTGAGTCGTGGTGTGTGGTTGTGTTGTTGTGTGTGTGAACGTGTCGGAGGCTGTATGTGGTGTAGGATGTTATTGGTGTGAGCAGCGGGTACCCGTCGGCGCTTTGATAGCTCAGTTGAATACGTCTATATTAACGCGCGTTAATATGACTGCTACTTCTAATTTGCCTGGTCCAGCAATATAGAATCTACTGTACAGGTGCAGGAACCAGGGTGGTGGCGTTACACCAAGGGGATGTGGTGTTGTAATGGGTTAGTGGTATCGCGTCAGGTTCCCAACCTGAAGGTCGCGGGTTCGATCCCCGCTGATGCCGAAACTCGACACACTTGTCGATTTGTCTTCTCGCAACTCCCATCCGTAGAATGGCCGTTATAGGATAAAACATGTTAAAACATGTTGAAACCTTAGCCGAACATCTTGGGAAAGGATGAGAAAGACTCGCCGCGTGGTATGCTGAGTCCCTTAGTAGGCGGAGTTTCTTCTGCGAAGTTTCCGGGGTTAAACCCAACGAAACAGATGCACAACAGCTCCAGGTGTACGGAGGACGAGTCACTCATCAGGGTCACAAAGTTTTTGCAGCTTCGACGCGATGGATGAACTTGATCATTCCCATCCAGTAGTGATCACCAATGCCAGAGTCTTCGCCATCTTCGCGGACGATCTTCTTCTTCGGTCACCTTCATGGCGAAGCATTGGCCACGCATGTTACGCTTGAGCTCGGACTGGCTGGGTCCTGGGAGGAGGGTGGTGTCTGAGGGCTGGCTGGGCATGGCGACGCTTCACCCATATCGCTGTCCACGTGGGTCGCCCCACCCTCGTCTTGGTCGCCTGCCTCATGCGTGCTTTCCGGGCTCATGCCCCCCGTCATCTCAGAGGATGCAGTCGGAGACATTGCAGTCCGCGGTGAGCATGCACTCGGCAGGCGATCAAGGTTCGATGGTGGAGCGACCTCGGTGATGGTCGACTGGGGTGGTGGGGCGCCATGTGGAGCTCTGGACTTCGACTTGCTCGGTACTTGGAAAATTCAAGAATGGCGTGTGGCCAGCGCGGCGCAGAGGGGTACCTCTGATATCCGATACATGTATCGAGTATCGGGGGACCGTCCAGGTCTTCTTAATTCAGTAATCATGCCAAGAAGCGAATGCGGAGTAGTTGTTTGTGGCACCGAAGAAAACTTCCAAGCGACGGCGTGTTGCGGAGAGTGTCCAGAACCAACTGCACCGCGTCCTGACAGTCAGGAGTGACGTGACAGCGCAAATACGCCCGTACGTGGGCGGCCAGAGTTGTGTAGATGGAGCGGAGCGCTGGGATAAGCGGTGGTGGGGTTCGATCGCAGAAGATCAACTCATTGCGCCACCGCCACAGAGAATGAAGAGTCACCGATCGTAGCACTTGCCAAAGGTCCTGTATCACCGTCGCTGCACCTTGCCACTGCGATACCACATCAGGGAGACCACCGAGTGCAACGTGCAACCATGTGGGGCGTGTGTCAAAGAATACACACCAGTCTCGGAACAACACTGGCCATACTTGACGAGCAAGAACACACTCGAAGAACAGGTGACGCTCGGTCTCTACAGCTACGCACGCGGGGTGCAAGCAGTAGATCAGATCTTGATTCCACGAGAATCTTGAGCGCACGGGTAGTAGTCGGAACGCCAGACGAAACTGTAGATCTTCAAACACCGGTAGTAGCAACTTCCGCAAGCGTTTGCGGCGTCGCACGACTGCTTTGATGTCATCTTGTGTTGCCGAAGGGTCGTGCAGCTGGATCGGGTGTGGTCGGACCGTTGTTTGAGCTTGCCACACCAGTCGTAGGAGCTGCGAGCGTGGCACGTTCGGAACGAGGCACACACGCGTCTGGATACGCACACCGGCATACGGTGAAGGCGGTGCAGTGTCTGCAACACGCAGGTCGTCTTCAGTGGCACCACACACACTCAGCACGCGACAAAACACTTGAGTAGCTTCATGGTGGAGACGCTGGAGCCACAGATACTGTTGATACGGACGAACACCGACCCATGTGTAATCGATGTGTCGTCGTGCAAAGTCTTCAGCTTCGGGCCACGCACCACTTGAGTCAACAAAGTCGGACAGGCACCGTAGACGAAAAGCATGAGCGATGCGTCGACGGAAGCTCCGCTGAGGCTCGGCTACCATCGACAGGCTTCGACGGTGAGCGATCGCCGTGCTGGCCCTTGGTGGAGGTTCGAACTGGAATGTCGAGTCGCCGTGAAACCACAGAGGCTGCTGCAATGCGTACGCTAGTCGAGTTGGACCCGGAAGATCCATCCATGTGACTGGAAACCGCGTGCGATGCCACAGTAACCACGCGTCACGCCACCACTGTGAAAGACACGACCAGTCGAGGATCTTGCCGTGTCGCTTCGGGTTGACGGTGAGGAAGTCGAACGCTTGATGAGGACCCCAACGAGGAAGCGCCAGCTCGAGCACGCGATGACCAGCTGACGTCCAGTTGCACACGGATGCGTCAGACTCACGAATGAACTGAAGCACGAGTGACAACATCTGCCGCTTGATCGCTGCGTCGATACTGGGGACTTGGAGACCACCCACACTGCGAGGCTGGGCGACGAACGCCGATGAGATGAGCTGGACGTGTCGAGCGTCGCGCTCATAGCGACGGCTGAGTACAAACCGATGCAGCGTCGCCTGCCACCGTCGCACCATCGGTGCAGGGACTGCGACGTGCATGGTGTAGTGCCACAAGCGCGACAACACCATGGTCTGCGCTATCAAGAGCCGACCTTGGAGTGTACGCGCACGTCGAAACCACAGCTTGAAGCCTTCGTAGAACTTGCGGTCAAGATCATCCAGGAGAGCCTGTACGACCGACGCTTGGCCAAACGGGATGCCGAGGTACTTGACCGTCTCACCTCGCTCGAGTACGCGCACGAAGCCGAGCTGAGTTACATGTCGACGACGATGAAGTGGCAGCACGACGCACTTGTTCAGGTTGAGCTTGGCGCCGGACCCATCACAGTAGAGCTGGACGAGCTCTAACTGCGCTTCCATGCCACTGACAGACCCTGAGAGCAGTGTCGAGTCGTCCGCGAAGAACAAACTAGTGACCGTCAGTCGCTCGGACAGGCATACGCCGTGTTCTTCGTGTTGCCGCAGGAGGTTGCCGAGCGGCTCGATGACAAGCAGAAACAACAAAGCCGACAAGGGATCGCCCTGCTTCACACCACGAGTCGGCTCGATCGCTTCTTGGACGTGGCCGTTGATCATCAAGTGGGCTTGCGGCCGTGTGTAGAGGAGCCGAATCCAAGTCGAGAACGCCCCACCGCACCCCATGCGATCGAGGACTTGGAAGAGGTAGTCCCAGTTGACGCGATCGTAGGCCTTCTCAAAGTCGAGGAACGTCGCAAACGCGTCTTCATCCGTTGCCGTCACCAGATCTTGGAGATCAGCGAGGAACCGGATGTGGTGGTGGATCGACCGACCCTTCATGAACGCCTTCTGCGCAGCGTTGATGAGCTTGGGCAGGAACATCTGCAGCCGAGCTGTGAGAACCTTGGACAGCGCCTTCACATCCACACCGATAAGCGCAATCGGCCGGTAGTTCCCAGCTTCCGCGCGAGAACCCTTCTTGTGCAGCAAGCAGATGGCGGACTTGCGTTGAGACTTGAGCATCTCGCCGCGGCCGAGCTGGTGGTAGAACACTAGCTCGAGGCATTCGCCGAAGATATCAGGTGCGACCTTGTAGAACGCCGCTGAGAGCCCGTCCATTCCGGGCGCTGACGTCGACTTCATTTTCTTGAGCGCGGCTGCAAACTCGATACCCGTGATCGGGGCGTTGAGCAGCTCGGTCTCTGTCGGGTCGAGACGAGCAGTGATAGCTTCCAGTAGTTGCGCCATCTTCTCAGGGTCCGGTGGAGGCGGTCGACCGCCACTGGAGGCGGGATCGCCCATGATCGAACCCCAGTGATCGCGAAACACCGTCGAGATGTCCGCAGGATTACGCGAGGTTGATCCGTCGGACATGCGCACTTCCTCGACGCTGACTCGATTGAGCGACGCGTCGATCGGACGGAAGAAGAACTTGGTCGACTTCTCGGCGTTGGCTGCTTGGAAGTCGAACGCGCTGTCTTGGTTGTAGTTGCGGGAGTGCTCGACACACTCACGATACGTCGCCAACGCAGCTTGGAACATCTCCTGGCCGCGTTTGTTTTGTGTCTCGAAACCTTGCTGCCGCTCGGTCGAGAGCTGTCTGTGCGTCACGGATCGCTGTCTCGTTCTGGTAGCGAAGCTTGCGCTGGATGGCTTGGAGCTGAGTCTTCATGGAGCGCTTCCACTCTTCCCAGACCTTGCCCTTGTTGTCGGACGACCGCAACTTCTCGAGAACCGCAGTAGCTTCACCTTCGATCGCCTTGACGATGTCTGGATACTCGAGCAACGCGATCGGGAAGCGCCAGTAGCCCCGACCTTGCGGCTGGGCCATGGTCCGCAGCGTCACTTGGTGCACGAGATGATCTCCGGCTGCCTTCGGCTGGAAATACGTCGAGTCACCGTAGACGGCGTTGCTGAAATCCCGCGAGAGCAGGATGTAGTCGAGCCGTTCTTGCGCGGCTGGGGACCCGTGAAGACTCGTTCTTCAGGATGGTGGATGCGCCATGGGTCGACGACACCGAGGCACCCCAACCATCGCTGACACGCACTACGACCGCGCGTGGTGATGAACCTTGGTTCGGACGAGTCGAGACGGGGATCGAGCGGAGTGTTGAGATCGCCGAGCACGATGTGTGTCGCGTTGTCTTCAAACTCGCTGAACGGGAGGGCGTCGAAGAACTCGGCCTTCTCCGTGTCGTCCACAGGCGAGTAGACGTTGTGGATGTACACCGGAGCATCGTTGACCATCACTTGGACGACCAAGTAACGTCCCGGGTACGTGAAGGACGACAGCTCACGAGCAGAGTCGAAGCCGGGAAAGTCAGAACGGAGAACCGTCATGACGCCGCCGGATCTTGGTCCTGTCGAGGCTGTCGAGGTTGCATTGAGGTCGCTGACGAACAAGCGGTGCTTGAATCGTGCAGCGTGGTTGAATTCGATCTTGGCAGCTGGTGACTGTCGCGGATCTTGGTTTCTTGTACACATGAAAGACTGTTCTTGATGAGCAGGTGCTCGACGAGGAGGTGACCGTTCTTCTTGATCCCGTTGGTGTTGACCGTCAACAAAGTGACGCCCTCCCACGAGATCTCGGTCGATTCTTCCTGTGCGGCCGGTTTAGCTGCTCATCGCGAGCGCTCCCGTGGCAAGAACGAACTTGCCGTCGACCGACGTGAGTTGCAGCACGCCGTCTTCCGGGAAGAACACCTCACAGTCGCGAAGGTAGTCGAGGTCGTCGAGGAGACTGCCTTGCCACTGCACGGACCCCACAGCTCGAAACAGAGCTGGCCGATGTCTGAACGCAAAAGCGCAAACAACGTGCAGGGGTGCAGGAGGCGTCGGTTCTGGGCGGGGATCCACAGCGTTGGATGGCCCGTCAGTCGCTGGATCCACGCGTCGTTCTCGAAGATCTGCGGCGCAGTACACATGAGCATCACCTCAAAGAGGGACAGCGCACGTGTCGCGCGGAGCATGGGAGCGAGCGCTTCGTTCTTCCACCAATGCGCGACGGTCCGGAACAGGTCGTCGCGCTTCTTCGGTGCCTTCTCGCCATCGAAGTACTTGGCCCACTTGTGCGCAAACGTCGTCGCACTGGACGGGTCGCTTGCGCTGAGGACGCGGTTGATCAGGTGCAGGTGGGCGAGGTCGTCGACAGAGCGAGACACGACACTCATCTCCTTGAGCAACGCGGCGTTGAACGCAATCGGAGACTGCGTCGTCGCCATATGC
Organism: Pythium insidiosum; assembly: GCA_022836835.1. Taxonomy (NCBI): domain Eukaryota; phylum Oomycota; class Peronosporomycetes; order Pythiales; family Pythiaceae; genus Pythium; species Pythium insidiosum. The sequence continues at coordinate 38,942 of JAKVDI010000155.1, forward strand.
GTCAGCGTGTCGGGGTTGCTTGTCGAGCGAATCGTCTTCAGCACGCTGGCAACGCGGTCGCTTGCTTGCTTGAGCTTGGCAGGCTGGAGAGCGTCTTCAGCTGCCTTCTCCGTCAAGACAAGCTCAGCCGCGACGTCGGCGACGTTCTTGGCTTCCTTCGTCTTGACGACGCTCGTGTGATGCTTCGTCAAGAAGTGGCTGGTTTCCTTGCTCGCCTTGACCTCCGTTGGGACCTTGGTGATCCGCGGGACGATCTGGTATCGCGGCGAGCTGGCGTCGTCGAGCATCGCGTCGCAAGCTTCGAGTTCCACTTCCACCATGCTGAGCACAGAGAAGTAGTTGCTTGTCGCGATGTCGGCAACGGGTTCTGCTGCGGCCGAGTCTTCTGCATCACCGTCGCGAAGTCTTCGGCGCAGCGCTGGCGCTTGGCCTTGCGCATCCCAGACGACGTCGAGTTGTGACTGCCGTCCGTGATGGCAAGCTGGGTTTGCGTGGCCGTGGACTGCCCGGAGGCGAGACCACGGAACCGACGTTCGTGCTCAGCGAGAGCACGCTCATCGAGTCGTCGGCAGGACCCGCGGGCGCAGACGCGCGGGGCTTCTGCGGAGCGGGCTTGCCGTTGCGCACCACGGACGCATACGAGCGCTTGGACTCGGGGGCTGCCGGGTGCGGGGTTGCCGACGTCGAACGCGGGGTCGATGTCGGCGGAGACAGATCGAGCACATGTGGCGAGCGCTGCCCAAAGCCACGTCGCTGGGACGGGAAGGCAGCGTCCTTCGCTTGGACTGGATACAGGCGGCCGTCGAACAAGAGCTGATCGCACGGCTGACCTCCAACGACCAATGCCGGCGGGCATCGGTTCGCACGGAAGTACACGCGCCACGTGGCGGTGGTCATCGCGGCTTCCAGGTTGACGTCGCGGAACGTCCCGTAGATGGGTTCCGCGCCAAGCTCGAAGAGTCGACGAAGCATGAACGCGTCGTCGAAGTCGCTGTCGACGCTGGACACGTCGATGAAGAAGCGGTCGGCAAGGATGTCGAAGTCTTGGAACTTGAACTTGTTCCCGAGGATCTTGACCTCTTGGCCGGCGAGCTGTTCGCACGCGGCGCGAGTCTTCACCTTGACGCAAAGATCGCCGCCGCGGCCCTTGGAGATCTGACCAATCTGCTGATGGTCGATCAGTTCCTTGATCACGGTGTCGTCGTTGTCCTTGAGCAGCGACGTCATGATCTTGTTGATACCAGTGCGGTCGAACGCACGGTTGGTCTCGATCATCATCACGAAGCGCGCGCGAGGCAGCTGATACGGACGAGCTTGCTCGATGCGGCGAGCAACTTCAGACCAGTCGCGGTTGCTTGCGTAGAGCGCGTCGATGGCTTCGATCGCATCGGCAGTCGGACGTGGCATGGCCACACGGATCGGCTGGGGAGGCGGAGTCGAGTCACGACGGATCTCCGTCGGACGATTGAGAAGCGCGCGGAGAGACGAAGGCGCAGCTTCGTCACGCGTCGTAGTCGCTTGGTCGTCGCAGTCGGTGGCTTCAGCTGAGGCGTCGACGTCGACGGCCGACCGCTCGTGCAGGTGCACTTGCATGCCGGCACCAACTTCAACGGTACGTGCCGCTGCCACAGAGTCGATGTCCATGTCGGCGGCGTCACCACTGGCGCTCGAGGCTTGCGTGTTGGTGTCGCCGTTTGCGACATCGCTGTCGCGGTCCGAGATACTTCCACGAGATTCAGCTGGCACGGTCGATGAATCTTGAGCTGGCGCAGAGCCGGTGCAGCCAGGTTGCGTTTCTTGGGTGGATACCACTGTATCCGCCGGAGACGCAGCTGCAGGTGCAGAGACGCGGCGCTTCACTGGATTCATGGCTGGCGTGCTGGGTGCTGACTGGAGCTGGGAGGGGGGGCTTGATACTTCTGCTGTTTGACTGGGGAGACTTGTGCTCGACGAGGCAAATTGAGAAGTGAGCTTTGATAGCTCAGTTGGGAGAGCGTCAGACTGAAGATCTGAAGGTCCCTGGTTCGATCCCGGGTCAAAGCAGCTTCTCTTTCTTTTTGTTTCCGATTCCAATTCATCGCCAACATGCCACTCCACCGGCACACATTGCAAACCAATGACAACTCAAACAGCAACGGCAAAGACCACTCGCCACCATACATCACACACCTACATACAACAAACACAGCACTCACATCCAAGCGAACTACACCTGCATGTTCATCATTGATCATCTCCGTCTTTGACTATCTCTCTGCCTTGTCCAGAACGACACTCACCCAAACGCGCTCGTCTCGCGTCTTCTCTATTCTCTACCCACCCACGACGTCTCAAGCACCGCCACGCGGACCCAACGCCGCCAACTTGCGATAACACACCCACCTACACCCACCCACACCCACACCTCCCATAGCAAACTGCGATGCCAATGTATGCACACCGCCGACGATGCTATACTTCAGAGCCACATGTCTTCCTCGTCTTGTCTCCACCCAAAAGACCCAAGACAAATCAATCAGGAATGACAGATGAGATTGGTTGGTTGGTTGCGGTGACTGACCTGATCCCTGTGTGTCTTCGGTGGTCCCGTGGTGTTCGCTTGTCGTAGCGACGACGTCACCCAGTGCTGACATGGATGAACCGGAGCCAGCGTCCTCGGTCACTCACACATCTTGAGAGATCGTGGCTGAGAGAACTTGACGACGCAGACCAGACCGTGAGACCGCCAGCAGAGACTAGGTCTGGTTGCTTACGGTGAGTGGCTGGCGTGTGGCGAATGACGATCGGCGATGGGCGAGTGCGCACTCAGCACCTGCGTTCCTGTAGTGTCGAGCGACGCGAGCCGAGCAAGTCATCAACCTCACGTGATGGATCGATGCACACGACACGCATGCGCGCGCGTCTCCTTGACATTCCAACCATGAACGTGGTGGCTGGGATGTAGTTCGGTGTGTTTGATGCGTTGTCGTCGGCGTAATGTGCGTGTGTGCGTTATAAATTTTGGGAGGTCGTCGAAATGACGGAAACGAGGGCGCCAGAAGAGGCGTAGAACATGGGAGCCGTGTCCGAGGGGTCGTGTTGGTGGCGCGGTATGGTGTGGGTTGAGTCGTGGTGTGTGGTTGTGTTGTTGTGTGTGTGAACGTGTCGGAGGCTGTATGTGGTGTAGGATGTTGTTGGTGTGAGCAGCGGGTACCCGTCGGCGCTTTGATAGCTCAGTTGGGAGAGCGTCAGACTGAAGATCTGAAGGTCCCTGGTTCGATCCCGGGTCAAAGCAGCTTCTCTTTCTTTTTGTTTCCGATTCCAATTCATCGCCAACATGCCACTCCACCGGCACACATTGCAAACCAATGACAACTCAAACAGCAACGGCAAAGACCACTCGCCACCATACATCACACACCTACATACAACAAACACAGCACTCACATCCAAGCGAACTACACCTGCATGTTCATCATTGATCATCTCCGTCTTTGACTATCTCTCTGCCTTGTCCAGAACGACACTCACCCAAACGCGCTCGTCTCGCGTCTTCTCTATTCTCTACCCACCCACGACGTCTCAAGCACACGCCACGCGGACCCAACGCCGCCAACTTGCGATAACACACCCACCTACACCCACCCACACCCACACCTCCCATAGCAAACTGCGATGCCAATGTATGCACACCGCCGACGATGCTATACTTCAGAGCCACATGTCTTCCTCGTCTTGTCTCCACCCAAAAGACCCAAGACAAATCAATCAGGAATGACAGATGAGATTGGTTGGTTGGTTGCGGTGACTGACCTGATCCCTGTGTGTCTTCGGTGGTCCCGTGGTGTTCGCTTGTCGTAGCGACGACGTCACCCAGTGCTGACATGGATGAACCGGAGCCAGCGTCCTCGGTCACTCACACATCTTGAGAGATCGTGGCTGAGAGAACTTGACGACGCAGACCAGACCGTGAGACCGCCAGCAGAGACTAGGTCTGGTTGCTTACGGTGAGTGGCTGGCGTGTGGCGAATGACGATCGGCGATGGGCGAGTGCGCACTCAGCACCTGCGTTCCTGTAGTGTCGAGCGACGCGAGCCGAGCAAGTCATCAACCTCACGTGATGGATCGATGCACACGACACGCATGCGCGCGCGTCTCCTTGACATTCCAACCATGAACGTGGTGGCTGGGATGTAGTTCGGTGTGTTTGATGCGTTGTCGTCGGCGTAATGTCGTGTGTGCGTTATAAATTTTGGGAGGTCGTCGAAATGACGGAAACGAGGGCGCCAGAAGAGGCGTAGAACATGGGAGCCGTGTCCGAGGGGTCGTGTTGGTGGCGCGGTATGGTGTGGGTTGAGTCGTGGTGTGTGGTTGTGTTGTTGTGTGTGTGAACGTGTCGGAGGCTGTATGTGGTGTATGGATGTTGTTGGTGTGAGCAGCGGGTACCCGTCGGCGCTTTGATAGCTCAGTTGGGAGAGCGTCAGACTGAAGATCTGAAGGTCCCTGGTTCGATCCCGGGTCAAAGCAGCTTCTCTTTCTTTTTGTTTCCGATTCCAATTCATCGCCAACATGCCACTCCACCGGCACACATTGCAAACCAATGACAACTCAAACAGCAACGGCAAAGACCACTCGCCACCATACATCACACACCTACATACAACAAACACAGCACTCACATCCAAGCGAACTACACCTGCATGTTCATCATTGATCATCTCCGTCTTTGACTATCTCTCTGCCTTGTCCAGAACGACACTCACCCAAACGCGCTCGTCTCGCGTCTTCTCTATTCTCTACCCACCCACGACGTCTCAAGCACCGCCACGCGGACCCAACGCCGCCAACTTGCGATAACACACCCACCTACACCCACCCACACCCACACCTCCCATAGCAAACTGCGATGCCAATGTATGCACACCGCCGACGATGCTATACTTCAGAGCCACATGTCTTCCTCGTCTTGTCTCCACCCAAAAGACCCAAGACAAATCAATCAGGAATGACAGATGAGATTGGTTGGTTGGTTGCGGTGACTGACCTGATCCCTGTGTGTCTTCGGTGGTCCCGTGGTGTTCGCTTGTCGTAGCGACGACGTCACCCAGTGCTGACATGGATGAACCGGAGCCAGCGTCCTCGGTCACTCACACATCTTGAGAGATCGTGGCTGAGAGAACTTGACGACGCAGACCAGACCGTGAGACCGCCAGCAGAGACTAGGTCTGGTTGCTTACGGTGAGTGGCTGGCGTGTGGCGAATGACGATCGGCGATGGGCGAGTGCGCACTCAGCACCTGCGTTCCTGTAGTGTCGAGCGACGCGAGCCGAGCAAGTCATCAACCTCACGTGATGGATCGATGCACACGACACGCATGCGCGCGCGTCTCCTTGACATTCCAACCATGAACGTGGTGGCTGGGATGTAGTTCGGTGTGTTTGATGCGTTGTCGTCGGCGTAATGTGCGTGTGTGCGTTATAAATTTTGGGAGGTCGTCGAAATGACGGAAACGAGGGCGCCAGAAGAGGCGTAGAACATGGGAGCCGTGTCCGAGGGGTCGTGTTGGTGGCGCGGTATGGTGTGGGTTGAGTCGTGGTGTGTGGTTGTGTTGTTGTGTGTGTGAACGTGTCGGAGGCTGTATGTGGTGTAGGATGTTGTTGGTGTGAGCAGCGGGTACCCGTCGGCGCTTTGATAGCTCAGTTGGGAGAGCGTCAGACTGAAGATCTGAAGGTCCCTGGTTCGATCCCGGGTCAAAGCAGCTTCTCTTTCTTTTTGTTTCCGATTCCAATTCATCGCCAACATGCCACTCCACCGGCACACATTGCAAACCAATGACAACTCAAACAGCAACGGCAAAGACCACTCGC